>SJYC01146778.1:0-21798 GCA_006408675.1 Madoqua kirkii | reverse complement strand
AAGCTGAAACTCCAGTGCTTTGGCCCCCTCATGTGAAGAGTTGACTCATTGGAAAAGACTGTGATGCAGGGAGGGATTGGAGGCAGGAGGAGAAGGGGACGACAGAGGATGAGATGGCTGGATGGCATCACGGACTCAATGGATCTGAGTCTGAGTGAATTCCGGGAGATGGTGATGAACAGGGAGGCCTGGTGTGCTGCAACTCATGGGGATGCAGAGTCGGACATGACTGAGTGACTGAGCTTAACTGAAACTGTCATTCAGAATTTAAGTTGAATCTGTTTTAATTTGTATTCACTAAAGGCCTAGGCCCAGGTCTAGAATTACTGTAACATTCTCTGCAAGACTTTGAGCAAGCTCTGGGAGTTGTTGATGGACAAGGAAGCCTGGTGTGCTGCAGTCCACGAGTTTGCAATGAGTCGGACATGACTGAGTGGCTGGACTGAACTGAAAGACTTTCCTTTGTTTTCCACATTTAAGTTGAGTGATGGTGGAATTTCTTGGTGGTCCAGTGATTAAAATTTGGCGCTTTCACTGCTGTAGGTCCTGGCTGGACCCCTGGTTGGGGAATTATGATCCCATAAGCCTTGAGGTGCCACCAAAAAAATTCAAATAAACAAATTGAATGATTGGCGCTGTAGGATTCTCTTTCCAGTCTGAATGGACTTAGAAGCATGGATGAACATACAGTGTGTATGAAGTTATTAGCATGGCTGAGGAATAAGCTTAGCTGTCATTGCAACAGATATAAATCTTATAGTGTAAAGGACCTGGAGCTTAAGTTGACTTTAAAATTTTAAGCAGCATTCATTATGACAAACTTTTATTGTCTTAGAATTTATTTGTTGTTCTAGGCATTCAAAGCACTTTATTCTGAGAGACAGAATCAGTTTTATGATGATAATTAACTCTTTAACAGATGAGAAAATTGATGCCTGATGTTATGACTTGATCTCTTCTGCTCAGTTAGACCAAGGAGTTTAATCTCTGACTTGACGTGACTGTGTTGTATTTGCAGAGCAAGGACCACAGTCTTTGGAGTCAGTTTCTGCTTTTATATGCCTTGACCTTGGGAAAATCGGTAGTGATTCTTAAAATTTAATGTGCATACAAATCACCTGTAATTCTGGATCTGTAGGTTGGTGAAGCCTCAAGTTCTGCATTTCTAATAAACTCCTAGGTGATGCTGATGGTCTCATAGCCATGCTTTGAGGACAGAAAACTATTGAAACCTTAGTTTTCTCATATGTGAAATAGGACTTGGGAAGACTGTTAGGAATATTAAATGGGTCAGTGGGGTGAGGCATCTGGCACTTAGAAGGATTACCACAAATATAAAGGACCTACTCCTCCTTTTCCCCTATTTTGTTCCTGCATGTGCTTAGTTGCTCAGTTGTGTCCAACTCTTTGCAACCCCATGGACTATAGCCTGCCAGATTCCTCTGTCCATGGGGATTCTCCAGGCAAGAATACTGGAGTTGGGTTGCCATGCCATCCTCCAGGGAATGTTCCCAATTCAGGTTTTGAACCCAGGTCTCCTGCAAAGCAGGCAGATTCTTTGCCATCTGAGCCACCAGGGAAGCCCTATTTTGTTCCTACCTAGGTTAATAGCTTATTTAACTCTCAAGTTTCCCAGTTTTCACTGGGTTCACTTCCATATTTGTGTCGCTTAATCAGGTTCATGGCAGAAATGCATGTATAAATAAGAACCCTCCTCTGTTCTCTCTCCAAGTCAGTGTTTTACATGACATCCAATGTAACATGAAAAATCTCTGCCAAGTACAAAGGCTCAGAATTGACATGCAATTTGTTCAAACTGGCTTTCAACTTTTACCATTAATAAAAAATAACTGTTTGGATCACAAAACCCAGTTATGTTGGTATAAGACACAGTTTTAAAATAGTTTAAAAATGGTTAAAAATAAAAGAACAGGCAAATTTCCTAGGTTTATAAATTGCCAACATCTGTTGTATCATTGAAAAAGCAAGAGAGTTCCAGAAAAACATCTACTGCTTTATTGACCATACCAAAGCCTTTGACTATGTGGATCACAACAAACTGTGGAAAATTCTTAAAGAGATGGGAATACCAGACCACCTGACCTGCCTCCTGAGAAATCTGTATGCAGGTCAAGAAGCAACAGTTAGAACTGATCATGGAACAACAGACTGGTTCCAAATCAGGAAAGGAGGCTGTATATTGTCACCTTGCTTGTTTAACTTCTATGCAGAGTACATGATGTGAAATGCTGGGCTGGATGAAGCACAGGCTGAAATCAAGATTGTCAGGGGAAGTATCAATAACCTTAGATATGCAGATGATACCACCCTTATGGCAGAAAGTGAAGAAGAGCTAAAGAGCCTCTTGATGAAAGTGAAAGAGGAGAGTGAAAAAGTTGGCTTAAAACTCAACATTCAGAAAACGCAGATCATGGCATCTGGTCCCATCATTTCCTGGCACATCAATGGGGGAAACAATGGAAACAGTTTCAGACTTTATTTTCATGGGCTCTAAAATCACTGCAGTTGTTTACCACTGCCATGAAATTAAAGACACTTGCTCCTTGAAAGAAAAATTATGACCAACCTAGACAGCATATTCAAAAGCAGAGGCGTTACTTTGCCAACAAAGGTCTGTCTGGTCAAGGCTATGATTTTTCCAGTAGTCTTATATGGATGTCAGAGTTGGACTATAAAGAAAGATGAGTGCCAAAGAGTTGATGCTTTTGAACTGTGGTGTTGGAGAAGCCTCTTGAGAGTCCCTTGGACAGCAAGGAGATCCAACCAGTCCATCCTAAAGGAAATCAGTCCTGAATATTCACTGGAAGGAGTGATGCTGAAGCTGAAACTCCAATACTTTGGCCACCTCATGCAAAGAACTGACTCCTTGGAAAAACCCTGATGCTGGGAAAGATTGAAGGCAGAAGGAGAGAGAGGAGAGGATGAGATGGTTGGATGGCATCACCGACTCAATGGACATGAATTTAAGTAGACTCTGGCAGTTGGTGATGGACAGGGAGGCCTAGTGTGCTGCAGTCCATGGGATCACAAAGAGTTGGACATGACTGAGTGACTGAACTGAACTGAAATGATAAGTTTCCTTCCTCTGTGTCTTCATAAATACCTAGGAATTTCTCTGTTAGTAGGCACACTGTAGTATAGTTACCTGTTCATGTGTCCAAGACAGGGGTATTTTATTTAACGCCAGTTTTATGGCAACCCACTCTGGTACTCTTGCCTGGAAAATCCCATGGACAGAGGAGCCTGGTAGGCTGCAGTCCATGAGGTCACTAAGAGTCGGACACAACTGAGCAACTTCACTTTCATGCATTGGAGAAGGAAATGGCAACCCACTCCGGTATTCTTGCCTGGAGAACCTCGGGGACGGAGGAGCCTGGTGGGCTGCTGTCTATGGGGTTGCACAGAGTCAGACATGACTGAAGTGACTTAGCAGCAGCAGCAAGGCCAGTTTTAACTGGATACCAAAACCAAAGACATTGCAAGAAAAGAAGACTACAGGCTGATCTCTTATGAATATAGGTGCAAACCCATTCTCAACAAAATACTAGTAAAAGTGTGTGATAAAATCCAGTTTTTCTCAGGATAAAGTTCCTGAACAAACTATGAACAAAAGAGAAGGCCTCCAAACTGATGAAGAACTTCTATGAAAACCTATGCCTAATGTTCTACTTAATGGTAAAGGAGTGATTGCTTTCCTCCTGAGATTAGGAACAAGACAAAGATGTCACTTTTACCATTTTTATTCAACACTGTACTGGGTGTTCCAGCTAGGAACAATGTCTTGATCCATTCAGGCTGCTATTACAAAATGCCATAAACTATGTGGCTTATGTGCTGTGCTATGCTAAGTCGCCTTAGTCATGTCCAGCTTCTTGTGACCCTGTTGACTTTTTGGACCCAAAGTTCCATATAGTCAAAGCTGTGGTTTTTCCAGTAGTCACATGCAGATGTGAGAGCTGGGCAATAAAAAAGGCTGAGTGATGAAGAATTGATGCCTTTGAACTGTGGTATTGGAGAACTCTTTAGAGTCCCTTGGACAGCAAGGAGATCAAACCAGTGAATCCTAAAGGAACTCAACCCTGAATATTCATTGGAAGGACTGATACTGAAGCTGAAGCTCTAATACTCTGGCCACCTAATGCAAAGAGTCGACTCACTGGAAAACATCCTGATGCTGGGAAAGATTGAAGACAGGAGGAAAAGGAGATGACAGAGGATGAGATGGTTGGATGGCATCACTGACTTAGTGGACATGAGTTTGAGCAAACTCTGGGAAATGGTAAAGGACAGGGAGGCCTGGCATGCTGCAGTTCATGGGGTCACAAAGTCAGACACAACTGAGTGACTAAACAGCAACAATAACAACATGGGCTGAAGCCCACCAGACTCCCCTTTCCATGGGATTCTCTAGGCAAGAATACTAGAGTGGGTTGCCATTCCCTCCTCCAGAGGATCTACCCTACCCAGGGATTGAACTCAAGTTTCTTATATCTCCTGCATTGCCAATCAGGTTCTTTACCATGAGCACAGGTAACTTATAAATAACAGAAATTAATTTCTCATACTTATGGAGGCTCAGTCCAAGATCAAGGAACTGGCAGTTCCATCTGGTGAGAGCCCACTTCTTACAGACAGCAGACCTTTTCCTGTGTCCTCACAAGGAAGATGGGACAAAGAACTTCTCTCAGGCCTTACTTCTAAGGGTACAAATCCAGTTCATGAAGGCTCTGACTTCATGACTCAATCACCTCTCAAATGTTGCACCTTCTAATATCATCGCCTTGGAGGTTAGCATTTCAACATACAAAGAGCAGGGAGGGACACAAATATTAAGTCTATAGCAGGTAATTAGGCAAGAAAAAGAAATAAAAGACATTCAGACTGGAATTGAAGAATAAAAGCATTTGCAAGTATCATGATTTTGTATATTAAAAAACCACATGGAACCTACTAAAGACATGTTGGAGCTAATAATAAATTTTAGCACAGTTACAGGATACAAGTTAGTATAAAAACCAGTTGTATTTCAGTATATTAGCAATAAGTAATCTGAAAATGGAGAAGGCAATAGCACCCCACTTCAGTGTTCTTGCCTGGAGAATCCCATGGATGGAGGAGCCTGGTGGGCTGCAGTCCATGGGGTTGCTGCAGTCAGACACAACTGAGTGACTTCACTTTCACTTTTCACTTTCATGCATTGGAGAAGGAAATGGCAACCCCCTCCAGTGTTCTTGCCTGGGGAATCCCAGGGATGGCGGAGCCTGGTGGGCTGCTGTCTGTGGGGTCGCACAGAGTCAGACACGACTGAAGCGACTTAGCAGCAGCAACAGAAGTCTGAAAGTAAAATTCAAAAACATTTCCTTTTATAATAGCATCAAAAAGGATAAAACAGGAATAATTTAAACAAAAGAAGTGTTTAAGACTTGTATACTGAAAACTACAAAACATTATTGAAGTAAATGAAAGAATATCTAAATAAATAGATATCTCGTGTTCATGAACTGAAAAACTTAATATATGTTAAAGATGGCAGTACTCTAAATTCCATAGATTCCACACAATTTCTATCAAAAATCCCAGATATTGACAAGGCAATCCTAAAATTTATGTGGAAAGGCAGGGAATCTATAGTAGCCAAAGCAATCATGAGAAGAACAATAGTTGTAGGACGAATACTTGCAATATCAAAACGTATTGCAAAGTTAAAGTAACCAAAGCAGCATGTGAAGCAAAAGTTACCCAGCTGTGTCCAACTCTTTGCAACCCCATGCACTGCAGCCTGCCAGGCTTCTTTGCCCATGGAATTCTCCGGGCAAGAATACTGGAGTCAGTTGCCATTTTTTCTCTAAGACATTATGGCACTGTCATAAAAATAAACATAAAAATCAATGGAATAGAATTTGGAGTCCAGAACTAAATTCTAACTTATATGGGTCACTTGACTTTTAAAAAAGACACCAAGACAATTAAATGAGGGAAGTAATAGCCTTATAACCAATGGTATTGGAGAAACTAGATCCACACGCATAAATGGCCACAGGAAAGGAGAGAAGCATGGAATGAATTCTCCTTCAGAATCGAGAAGGAAACAATGCTGCCAGACCTTGATTTTAGACTCCAGAACTATGAAAGAATGCATTTCTATTATTTTGAGCCAACAAGTTTGTGGTAACTTGTTTTGGCATCCCTAAGACACCAACAGATATTGGTACTGGAAAGTGTAGTGTTGGAATAAATACCTGAATATGTGGAGTTGGGTTTGGAATTTGGGGATATATAGAGGTTGGAAGAATTTTGAGGTGCATGATAGAAAAGTTCTGGGTTGAATATTAAAGGTGATTCTGTTGTGAGTTCAGAAGAAAGTGAAAAGCACAGTAGAGAAAAGATTCTCTCGTCTTAACAAGTACATATATCATAGTGAATAGAATGTCAGTAGAAATACAAATGTTAAAAGTGCTTCTGAAGAGATCTCAGAAGAAAATGAGGAACATATTTTGAAAAGTGGAGGGAAAGCAAACTTCGTTACAGAGTGGCAGAAAACTTGGCTGAATTGTATTCTACTATTGGGTAGAGGGCAGAAAGTATAAGCAATGAACTTGGATATTGAACTGAGGAGATTTTAGCACAGTACTAAAGGTATAGCCTTGTTTCTCCTTGCTATTTATAGAAAAATGAGAAGAATAAAATAAATTGAGGATTTATTAAGCAAAGTGGAACCGGCACTAGATTTGAAATGTTCTTGGCCTATCTAGATTGCAAAGGATGCTGAAATTAGAAAATTTATTGTTGGAAAAGCCTTCTCTGGAGAGAAGGCCTAGGATGTGACTGGGCAACATTTTGTAAAAGAGAATAAGTGTGTGACTCATGGATCCCAATCAATCATACCAGCTGAAACTAGGAGTAGAGGTGAGGTTATCCAGGAAGGATCTGTAGAGACCTTCTTATCTAATGATATTGATCCCCACGATATACACAGGAGATCCACAAGGCTTTTGAGGATGTTTTCCTGGAGGAAAGCACTTCCAACTTGATTGAAGGTAACAGAGACAGGACAAAATGAGATAAGGCTGTAGGTCTTCAAAAACTCTGTAGGTGGAAACGGGCTAATAGGACTACTCAAGGCAAATGTTATTCATCAAGAAAAGGAAAAATGAGGTCACTGAAGGCAGCACAGAGGCCAGCAGGGCTGCTGCTGTGTGTCCACAGGCCAACAATGCCAGAGCTGGACCCAAAAGGTGGAGCTGCTGGCCCAGATGTTAGATGATTGATCTGAGATCGTTCTTCTTTAATATAGGTATTTGCAGCTATAAATTTTCCATTGAGCACGGCCTTAAACCGTGCCTCATACATTTTCAGATATTGGATTTTTCATCTTCATTCATTTCAAGGTATTTTTAACTTCTCTTGTGATATCTTCTTTGACTTAAATTGGTTATTTTGGAGTATGTTATTTAATTTCCACATATTTGTTAGTTCCCCAAATTTCCTGGTGTATTGATGTCTAACTTAATTTCATTGTGGTAAGGAAACATACTTGTTATAATTTCAATCTCTTTAAAATTTTGAGGCCTGTTCTGTGACTTACATGCATACCTCAAAATATTGTAGATTTAGTTTCATATGACTGCAATAAGGTAAATATCACAAAAGGTGAGTCACACAAATATTTTGGTTTCTCAATGCACAACCTTCACACTATCCTGTAATCTGTTAAGTGTGTAGTAACATTGTGTCTTAAAAAAAAAAATCAAGGTTCATTCCTAACTGTAAAATACTTTATTGATTAAAAAAAAATGTTGACCATCATCTGAACCATTGGAAGGTTCTTTTTGCTAAGTGGATGGTCTTGCCTCAGTGCTGATGATTGCTGTGTGATCAGGGTGGTGATTGCTGAAGACTGGGGTGCCTGTGGTAATTTCTTAAAATAAGAAATTTTGAAGTCTGCTGTATCAATTGACTTTTCCTTTCATGAATGCGGAGCAGGCAACGGCACCCCACTCCAGTACTCTTGCCTGGAAAATCCCACGGACCAATGACTCCTCTGTAGCATGCAATGCTATTTCATAACATTTTACCAACAGGGGAACTTCTTTCAAAATTGGAGTCAATCTTCTCAAACTCAGGAGTAGTTTCCATCTCAGAAACCACTTTATTTGTTTATTCATAAAACCACTTTATTTGTTTATTCATAAGAAGCAACTCTGTATCTATTGAAATTTTATCTTGAGCTTGCAGCAATTCAATTCCATTTTCAGATTCCACTTCTAATTTTCACTCTTTTGCTATTTCTACTTCATTTTCAGTTACAATAGTAGCATCAAAGATCACTGATTATATGTAACAATAATGAAAAATTTGAAATATTGTGAGAATTACAGAAATGTAACACACAGGCACTAAGTGAGCAAATGCTGTTGGAAAAATGATGCTGATAAACTTGCTCAATGCAGGGTTACCACAAGCCTTCAATTTGTTAAAAACCTGGTATCTATGAAGTGCAATAAAATGAAACATAATAAAATTAGTGTGCCCATAATATAGTCTGTGCACTTGGATGAATGTGTATTGTGCTGTTGTTGAGTGGAATGTTTTATAGGTATCTGCTATATTTAGTTGGCTTAAGGTCTCTGTTTTCTTGTTGATCTTCAGACAAGTTGGACACATTCTGCCTGTCTTTGTTTATGTGGGGATTAAAGCCACACCAGATAGTTTATACTGAAAATGTGTTTTATGGTGAGTGTGTTGGGACATGTAATATCAGTTTGATATCTGAAAGGACTGGGAGTTGAGTAACCAAGGCCAGCCATATGACCTTTGCTGATTTTAATCTCTATCCTTAGCTATAATAAATTATAATCATGGGCATAACAGTCTAGAGATAAATTTCCAGTGAATAATGAACTCATACAAATCATTAAACACACATGAAAACCAGTCTCTGAATAAGAGTTATCGAAAACAACAAAATGTAAGATCAGACCAACAGATATTGAAAACATCAGAGGCAGAAATAAGAATGTCTAGTATTTTTGAGGAAATGAAAGAAAAATTTAAAAATGTGAATGAAGATAAAGAGACTATTAAAAATTGAGGAGGCTTAAAGAGCGAAAAAGTTGGCTTAAAGCTCAACATTCAGAAAACGAAGATCACGGCATCCGGGCCCATCACTTCATGGGAAATAGATGGGGAAACAGTGGAAACAGTGTCCGACTTTATTTTTTGGGGGCTCCAAAATCACTGCAGATGGTGATTACAGCCATGAAATTAAAAGATGCTTACTCCTTGGAAGAAAAGTTATGACCAACCTAGATAGTATATTCAAAAGCAGAGACATTACTTTGCCGACTAAGGTCCATCTAGTCAAGGCTATGGTTTTCCAGTAGTCATGTATGGATGTGAGAGTTGGACTGTGAAGAAGGCTGAGCGCCAAAGAATTGATGCTTTTGAACTGTGGTGTTGGAGAAGACTCTTGAGAGTCCCTTGGACTGCAAGGAGATCAGCCCTGGGATTTCTTTGGAAGGACTGATGCTAAAGCTGAAACTCCAGTACTTTGGCCACCTCATGCAAAGAGCTGACTCATTGGAGAAGACTCTGATGCTGGGAGGGATTGGGGGCAGGAGGAGAAGGGGACGACTGAGGATGAATGGCATCACAGACTCGATGGACATGAGTCTGAGTGAACTCTGGGAGTTGGTGATGGACAGGGAGGCCTGGTGTGCTGCAATTCATGGGGTCACAAAGAGTCAGACACGACTGAGTGAACTGAACTGAACTGAACTGAAAGAGGAATCAAATTATATATTTTTCTTTAAAGAAGAAGATGAAATTGAAATGGAATGCTAAATATAAGTGAAAAAAGTTTAGGCACAAATGTAGAAAATTACTGAATTAAAAAAAAAAGACTTAAAGAAATTACCCCAAAATCTCTAGAGAAGTGAAGATATGGACAGTATGAAAGAGTTTAAGATTAAAAGGGTAAGTATATTGTGCATCTAACTGGAGTCCCAGCAAAAGAAAATAGAGATAATGGAAGTTAAGAGAGAATGTGTTTTCCAGAATTAAAGATATAAATTCACAGATTCAGGAATTATAATCAATCTTAAACAGAATAAGTAGAATTAAGTCTATAATACCTAGACATTTTCTAGTAAAACTGAGAACACCAACCATAAAGTAAAGATCTTAAAAACAGCCAGATATAAAAGACAAATCACATATAAGGAAATGACAGATTGTAACCTGACATCAATGGAAGCCAGAGATGACAGAATATCTTCAAAGTGCTAAAAGCAAATCACGATCCACTTTGAATTGTATGTCCCAGAAAACAGTCTTTCAAAATTAAGGGTGAAATAGGTGAAATAAAAGACATTTTCAGACACTCAAAAACTGAGTACTTAACATCAATAGGTTTTCACTAAAGAAACTTCCCAGGGGTATACTCATGAAAAAGAAAATAGCCTGAAAAGAAAGTTCTGCAAGAATGAATTTTGAGCCAAGAAAGTCAGATAGGATGTCCATTTGGACATAAATTATATAAAACAATAAAATTGTTTAATATTTGGAGTTAAAAAAATGCAAAAAGGAAAATGCCAGACTATAATAGCAACTGAAGTGTAAGGAGTGATTTGAATTAAAGTATTCTAATATCGTGTTCAGAAAAAGGATGGAGACCTTGGCTTTGTTAAGGAGCATATAAAAAATTTAAATTTAACTACTAAAGAAATGAAACAGAGTACACTTTCAAAATCAGAGGGAAAAAGAAGAAATGAGGGGAAAAAATCTTCTCAAATAGATGAAACACAGAGAAACGGAAACAAATAAATGCATAAAATAAAATAATGGAATTAATTACAAGTGTATCAGACTCTCAACAAATTTAAGTTAGAAGCATATTTGGTTAAAATATGTATATGTATCCAGAAAAGCCCTCAAATAGGATGCATCCAGCTGTAGATCTCAGACAAAAACTGTTTTCCAAAGTAGCTGGGACACATGAAAGGCAAAAGCCAACCATGCTAGTTTGGGACAATGGAAATAGGGTGCCACAGTTGGAGAGAGGTACCTCCCAGGACCTTGTTGGTACCACAGTGTGAATGTATGCAGCTGTGGTGGGCAAGAAGGGAGAGGAGATGGCATTGAATAGGAAACATACAGACAGTGCATTCTTGTGGGCAATACACATGTGTGTGCACACACATACGCACACACACACACACACACACACATACATTGTGTTGTAGGAAGCTACGCTAAGATTCAGGGCAAATACCTGTTAGCCCTGGAACCTCCCAACTAAACTTCCCTGAAAGTTGCTAGGCCAGGAAGAACTCAGTCATTGAAAATGAATAATCACAAGAAAGGAACCAGTGCGTGCATGCTAAGTTGCTTCAGTCATGTCCAACTCTGTGACCCTAGGGACTATAGCCCGTCAGGCTCCTCTGGCCTTGGGACTCTCCGGCAAGAATACTGGAGTGGATTACCATGCTTTTCTCCAGGGGATCTTCCTAACCCAGGTGGGGTCAAACTCGTGTCTCTTACATCTCCTGCATTGACAGACGGGTTCTTTACCAGTGGTGCCACCTGGGAAGCCCCTTGAGTGGCTTCTAGTGTATCATTTTGGAATATTCATACCATTCACCTAGAAAACTAGCATGATACTTATTCAAACATTTTTTTGCATATGTAATAGACATAGAAACATAAATTTAAATATTAAACTTCATCTCAATTTTTTAGAAAAGACAGAAGAATCATCATTTTGTAGATGTCATTGCATGTGAAGTCAGAATAATTAATAATTTCCTGGTTGAATCTAATGTGAGATGAAGTTGAACAGACAAGAGGGTGATTCAGCAATTTTACTTCAGCCCAACTGTGATATTTATTGAGCTCTAAGTATGCAAGGCACTGCACTGGGCTTTTCAGAGAATGCAGATGCTGACGAGGAGTTATTTGACACTTGTTGAACACCCATTTTATCCCAGACATTTGTCTAAGCACTTTGTACATATTTTCTCACTTAATGCTGTTGCAAAGAAACATCTTGATCTAAGATGAAGACTATGCCTCAGTTAAATAACTTGTCCAAGAGTGACTAGGTGATGATATACCAGTTTTTGAGGCTTTTCTGAAGCCTTTTTCTTTGTTCTTGGGGATGTATAGTCTAGAACACCTAAATATTAGGTCGAGTGAGATAGGTGGCTGCATCTGTCAAATGAGCCAGTGCTCTAGAGTTGAGAGGACGAAGAGAACATTGGAAAAGCCTCCAGGAAGGAGGAAGCATCTTAATTTGTTCCCAAAGAGTGAAAATGCCTTTAAAGATAAATAAAACTTTGCTACTTTTAAAGCATGTAAGCCAGTTCAGTTCAGTCGCTCAGTCATGTCCGACTCTGCGACCCCATGAATCGCAGCGTGCCAGACCTCCCTGTCCATCACCAACTCCCAGCGTTCACCCAAACTCATGTCCATCGAGTTGGTGATGCTAATTTATGACAAGCACCATCCCAGAGTGAGGTTAGTACACAACCTGTATTACAAGTAAAAGGTGAGGAAAAACTAATGAAAGATGAAGACCCTCCCAAGAAAAATGTTGACCCTAACCAGATAAAAATAGTGACTAAACATGTCACCAAAACTTCAAAGAACTTAAGTACTCACAATGCTCAAAGCAAACACCAGCATTTAAGGAAGATGTAGAGGATGATGTGAAACTTGTAGAATAATTGAACTGATAAAGGCTGAGGAAGAAAAGGTAAGATGCGCTATAGACATAATTTTTATTTTTTATAGGTAAGCATCAGTTCAGTTCAGTTCAGTCGCTCAGCCGTGTCCGACTCTTTGCAACCCCATGAATTGCAGCACGCCAGGCCTCCCTGTCCATCACCAACTCCTGGAGTTCACTCAGACTCGTGTCCATCGAGTCAGAGATGCCATCCAGCCATCTCATCCTCAGTTGTCCCCTTCTTCTCCTGCCCCCAATCCCTCCCAGCATCAGAGTCTTTTCCAATGTGTCAACACTTCGCATGAGGTGGCCAAAGTACTGGAGTTTCAGCTTTAGCATCACTCCTTCCAAAGAAATCCTAGGGCTGATCTCCTTCAGAATGGACTGGTTGGATCTCCTTGCAGTCCAAGGGACTCTCAAGAGTCTTCTCCAACACCACAGTTCAAAAGCATCAATTCTTCGGCGCTCAGCCTTCTTCACAGTTCAACTCTCACATCCATACATGACTACTGGAAAAACCATAGCCTTGACTAGACGGACTTTAGTCGGCAAAGTAATGTTTCTGCTTTTGAATATACTATCTAGGTTGGTCATAACTTTTCTTCCAAGGAGTAAGCATCTTTTAATTTCATGGCTGTAATCACCATCTGCAGTGATTTTGGAGCCCCCCAAAATAAAGTCTGACACTGTTTCCACTGTTTCTCCATCTATTTCCCATGGAGTGATGGGGCTGGATGCTAGGTAAGCATCAAGATATATTAAAAATTCAGGAAAAACCATCTGAGTACTTGTAAAGGCATGTGTATCAGGTAACTATTCCTGTGCAACATATTACCATACAATTTAGAGATTTAATCTCAGATTAAAACTTGGTGATTTAAAACAACCACTTACCGTCTTTCATGAATCTATGCATTGGTTGATGTGTTCTGCTGATCTGAGCTACTCTAGGCTTTCTCGTGTATCTCTGGTCAACTAGCTGGCTGGCGAGTAGCTGGCTGGCCTACAGTCACTTTGGCTGGGGTGACTCAGCTCACCAGCATGCACTGTCACTTCCTCCAGCAGGCTAGACTGGACATGTTCTTATGGTAAGTAAATAAAAACAACAGAGAGCACAGAAGATCACAAGTGCTTTTTCAAGTCTCTACTTGTATCAACTGAGCTTACATTCTATTGGCTAAAGAAAGTCACATGGCCAGCCCTAGCTTCAAGGGGAGGAGATTTTACTCATTATGAAGAAGGAACTCTAGAATCTCAGGGCAAAGGGAATGCCTGCAGAGGGAGGTGAAGAATTGATGTCTTGAATTCAATCTGTCATAATATAAAAGTGAAAGTCACTCAGTTGTGTCCAACTTTTTGTGACCCCATGAAATGTAGCCCTCCAGGCTCCTCTGTCCTTGGAATTCTCCAGGCAAGAATACTGGAGTGGGTAGACATTCCCTTCTCCTGGGGATCTTCCCAACCCAGGGATCAAACCCAGGTCTCCCACATTACAGGCAGATTCTTTACCATCTGAGCCACCAGGGAAGCCCACCACAATATAAAAGTGAACACTAAAAGGACTAAGAAAATAATGAAATTTTTTGGTTGGAAAAAGGAAAACAGGGCTAGAAAGTGAGAGGAAGTAGAAGCAGGAGTGATCCTAGAAATGTTATTTAACTACCAGTAAGGCACTGGGGAAGGAAGGTGAGAGCTTCCCTTGTGGCTCAGGTGGTAAGGAATCTGCCTGCAATGCAGGAAATCTGGGTTTGATCCCTTGGTTAGGATGATCCCCTGGAAAAGGGAATGGCTACCCACTCTAGTATTCTTGCCTGGAGAATTCCATGGACAGAGGAGCTTGGCAAGTTACAGTCCATGGGTTTGCAGAGTCAGACACGACTGAGTGACTAACACACACACACAAACACACACACCAGGCACTGGCAAAGAAAAAAACTGTGAAAAGGTGGCTTAGATGGCAAAGAATCTGTCTGCAATGCAGAAGACCCAGGCTTGATCCCTGTGCCAGGAAGATCCCCTGGAGAAGGAAATGGCTACCCAGTCCAGTATTCTTGCCTTGAGAAGTCCATGGACAGAGGAGCTTGGCAGGTTACAGTCCATAGGGTTGCAAAGAGTCAGACACAATTGAGGGACTAACATTAAGGCACTGGCACCCACCAGTCAGAACTGACATTGGCTACTATAAGAGTAGGATCTTGGTGGTCATCAGCTGTGTCAGACATTGATCCTTTTGTCACATGGGGAGTTCTGAGGTCCAGAAGATTAGTAGGGAGGGCACATTGGAGCTTATTTTGGAAGTATATCAGTAGTTTGAGTTGCTTTTTCAGCTGTAGCAGTGAGAGACTGAATATTCAAACACACAATGACCGGATTAAATATAAAAATAGAATTCTGACCCACAGTCTGCAACAAGCATTGCAGGGAACTAGCACATTATCCACAGTAATCCCACCTGAGACAGCTATCAGTTCAGTTCAGTTCAGTCACTCAGTCGTGTCTGACTCTTTTCGACCCCCTGAATTGCAGCATGCCAGGCCTCCCTGTCCATGACCAGCTCCAGGAGTTCACTCAAACTCCTGTCCATCTAGTTGGCGATGCCATCCAGCCATCTCATCCTCTGTCGTCCCCTTCTCCTCCTGCCCCCAATCCCTCCCAGCATCAAAGTCTTTTCCAATGAGTCAACTCTTCTCATGAGGTGGACAAAGTATTGGAGTTTCAGCTTCAGCATCAGTCCTTCCAAAGAATACCCAGGACTGATCTCCTTCAGAATGGGCTGGTTGGATCTCCTTGCAGTCCAAGAGACTCTCAAGAGTCTTCTCCAACACCACAGTTCAAAAGCATCAATTCCTCAGTGTTCAGCTTTCTTCACAGTCCAACTCTCTATACAGTCCAACTCTCACATCATACATGACCACTGGAAAAACCATAGCCTTGACTGGACAGGCCTTTGTTGGCAAAGTAATATCTCTGCTTTTCAATATGCTATCTAGGTTGGTCATAACTTTCCTTCCAAGGAATAAGCATCTTTTAATTTCATGGCTGCAATCACCATCTGCAGTCATTTTATAGCTCAAAAAAATAGTCTGATACTGTTTCCTCATCTATTTCCCATGAAGTAATGGGACCAGATGCCATGATCTTCGTTTTCTGAATGTTGAGCTTTAAGCCAACTTTTTCACTCTCCTCTTTCACTTTCATCAAGGGGCTTTTTAGTTCCTCTTCACTTTCTGCCATAAGGGTGGTGTCATCTGCATATATGAGGTTATTGATATTTCTCCCACCAATCTTGATTCTAGCTTGTGCTTCTTACAGCCCAGCATTTCTCATGATGTACTCTGCATGTTAGTTAAATAAGCAGGGTGACAATATACACCCTTGATGTACTCCTTTTCCTATTTGGAACCAGTCTGTTGTTCCATGTCTAGTTCTAACTGTTGCTTCCTGACCTGCGTGTAGGTTTCTCAATAGGCAGGTCAGGTGGTCTGGTATTCCCATCTCTTTCAGAATTTTCCACAGTTCATTGTGATCCACACAGTCAAAGGGTTTGGCATAGTCAACCAAGCAGAAATAGATGTTTTTCTGGAACTCTCTTGCTTTTTCCATGATCCAGGGGATACTGGCAATTTGATCATGGTTCCTCTGCCTTTTCTAAATCCACCTTGAACATCAGGGAGTTCACGGTTCACATATTGCTGAAGCTTGGCTTGGAGAATTTTGAGCATTACTTTACTAGCATGTGAGATGAGTGCAGTTGCGCGGTAGTTTGAGTATTCTTTGGCATTGCCTTTCTTTGGGATTGGAATGCTATAGGAGGCCACATACTCACTCCTAAATAATCATATAAGGTGTCCTCCTTCTGATTAGTCTACCTACAACTTTCCCACCAGTAGCCTTCAATGAGAGCATATTTGAAGGCTTCTCCCCCTTTCCCCTTATAAACCTTTCCCATTCCTCTGCCTGCTTATGAGTCTCTGTCAAAACACAAGTGATGGCAGCTAGCTCTTTTGCTACAGGAGCTCTGAATAAATAGGTTTTGTCTTTTCTCATTTGACTAATCTCCATTATTTCCATGGTGGAGTGTATGTCCTAATACCGAACCTGAAAGCAAACATACTGATGTTATCACTGCTTGCTATACAGAGCTTATAGATTCTATGTTAAGAAATAAAGAGTTAAGTGTAGATAAAGAGATAAAGGATATGGTTTATTGCATACAATCATAGTTATTTATTACACAAGATATTTTCAATTGTATATTTTTAGAAAACAAAAAATTTATTTTAAGAGAAAGGAACTTTCCCCCCCTCACAAGATGGGCTGCTTCTTTCCATGTGCTTTTTTCAGGTCAATGAGATCAATGAAGAACATCCGTCTCCTGATATCTTCTTCTCATGTCTGGTTGACCAGAAGAGTATGGGCTGGGAAGATAAATGGGACCATCCTGCTTGGCTTAAACCAACTAATGAATCACACCTCTGGGACTGGAAGAAAAGATCCCATTTACAGTTGGAGCAAAAGCAATAAAATGCCAACCAATAAGCTTAACATAGAAATGTAGAAGCCTATGCTAAAAAAAATTGATACTTGTTATCTTATTCAATAAGAATGAAGTCACTAGGTACTGTAGTTCCTGACCTTCAACATACACTGAAAGGAGTTTAGGGTGGGGATGAGATATGAAGCATCTGTGCCCTGGGAAAACTGGCAGAACCAGCCTTCAGGTGGATATTCCCAGGAGAGGGTTTTATGAGCCCAGATTCTTGCATCTTCTCATATCTAGAAAGGGACCAAAATCATGACAGAGACATATTCTCCTTGTGACTAGAATTAACCTTCTGCCAAAATGTGTGCTTGATTGAACATATCCCCCTTCACTAAAACCACATATATACTAACTTCCACCCCACCTCTTCAGAACAGTTCCTTGGAGCTGTCTGAGATACTGTCTCCCAGGCTACAGTCTTTATTTTGCTCCAAATAAAACTTAACTCACAATTCTCATATTGTGCTTTTTTTCAGTCAACATTTCATAAAAAGAAAATTTTAAATATGATTCAGGGACTCTGAAGGAGATTTGAATAAATGGAAATCTAGTAGGGTTTCTTGAACATTAAAACTCAGCTTGACAAAAATATATTTATAAATTAATCTATAAGCTTAGTGCAACCCCAGTGAAAAATGCCAAAATTATTTTTAAAGGGAGACATGCAAAAGTAGCCAGAAAAAGAGTATAAAATTGTAATGTTATTTTTCAGTTATGCTATAATTTAAAAGATTCTAAAATTTGAAAATAGGCTTTTTCTGTAAGGATAGGGGAGAAGGTGCTGGGAATCAATAAATTCTTTCCTAGATGTACTTGCATTACTATGGAAAAGGATCATTTACATTGCTTCTAGTCATCTATGATTTACAGAGTTTTAAATAGCTCAAAGACATGGAAAGGCTGAGATAACCTGGTGAACTAGGCAAAATACTTGCTAATCTTTTCCTCTTCATTCCCAAGTTTTAACAAAACTTTCTGGTAGTTCCCCCTCCTTGTAATCATAATAATCTTGGGAAAAAAGCTTTCACAAAATAAATCTGACTCATTGGATTTGACTTTTTTATTTATTATAAGTGAAGCAAGCATGTCAATTTACTATACAGGCCTCCTTAAGTTTTCTTTGCCAAATCAAGAGTCATAACAAAATTAATTTTTATTTGGAAATTTTCAAAAGGGATCTTAGATTGGACTTTTTAAGGCCTTTGTTATTTGGAATCCTGCTTTTGAACTGTGGTGTTAGAGAAGACTCTTGAGAGTCCCTTGGACTGCGAGGAGATCCAACCAGTCCATCCAGGGAGGCCTGATGTGCTGCGGTTCATGAGGTCACAGAGAGTTGGACACAACTGAGCAACTGAACTGAACTGAAATATATCCACACACAATTAATGGAAATTAGACAAAAACAAACAAACTAGAGAAATGGAGAGTCAGGAAAGTTCAAGATCTGTTGCCATTAGGCATTCATCTCTGGGAGCAACAATAGTATGTGTCTGTCCTCAAGCCATTTACTTAGTTGTTTCAGATAAATTCAATGAGCATCTTGGTGGAGGACCTCCAGAAAGATCATTTATTGAAAAAAACAAAAGTAAAATCATGACTCCAATACAAATGTAAAATGAACATGTGTTGAGATTTTATTTAACTCATTTATTGAGAAAACCAATAAACAAGTTATCACAACTAGTTCCTCATTCCCAGTAATTAAAAAAAAAAAAAAACACCCCAAACTCAGAATGTAGTCTCATTGTCTGACTTAAATCATTTATGCCCATGGTTGAATTGATTGACTGTGTGGATCACAACAATTTTTAAGAGATGAAAAATACCAAACCACCTTATCCGCCTCCTGGAAAACCTATATGCAGGTCAAGAAGAAGCAACAGTTAGATCCTTACATGGAAAAACAGACTGGTTCAAAATTGGGAAAGGAGTATGTCAAGGCTGTATATTGTCATGCTGCTTATTTAACTTCTATGCAGAGTACAGCATGAGAAATACCAGGTTGGACAAGCACAAGCTAAAATCAAGATTTCCAGGAGAAAATATCAATAGCCTCAGATATGCAGATGACATCACTCTTGTGAGCAGAAAATGAAGAGGAACTAAAGAGCCTCTTGATGAAAGTGAAAGAGGAGAGTGAAAAGCTGGCTTAAAACTCAACATTCAAAAAACTAAGATCATGGCACCTGGTCCCATCACTTCATGGCAAATAGATGGGGAAACAATGGAAACAGTGAGAGACTTTATTTTCTTGGGCTCCAAAATCACTGCAGTGACTGAAGCCCTGAAATTAAAAGATGTTTGCTTCTTTGAAGAAAAGCAATGACAAACCTAGACAGCGTGTTAAAAAGCAGAGACTTTACTTTGCCGACAAATGTCCATATAGTTAAAGCTATGGTTTTACCAGTAGTCAAGTATAGATGTGAGAACTGGATAATAAAACAGGCTGAGCACCAAAGAATTGATGCCTTAGGACTGTGGTGCTGGAGAAGACTCTTGAGAGTCCCTTGGATAGCAAAGAGATCAAACCAGTCAATCCTAAAGGAAATCAACCCTGGATATTATTGGAAGGACTGATGCTGAAGCTGAAACTCTAATACTCTGACCACCTGATGCAAAGAGTCAAGTCATTGGAAAGGACTCATGCTGGGAAAGATTGAAAGCAGGAGGAGAAGGGGACGACAGATGACGAGATGGTTGGATGGCATCACTGACTCAATGGATATGAGTTTAAGCAAGCTCTGGGAAATAGTGAAGGACAGGGAAGCCTGGCGTGCTGCAGTCCATGGGGTTGCAAAGAGTTGGACATGACTGAGAAACTGAACAACAGCAATAACTACTGTGTCCCATCCTTGTTTAGGTCTGTGCCCAGAGATGGTCTGAGAATGGGGGACCTGTGGCTCCTCAATAAAAAATTGGGGTATTGTTATTCACAGTAAAAAAGGAGGATGGATGTTGGGGAGACTGCAGACTTAGGAACCTAGTTTGTTTACTGTATATAGGCCATATAAAAATGGAAGGTCTGATTAAGAAAGATTGTGGTTGTACATTTGACCAAACTTGGCAGAATGATTCATATGAGTGTAAAATATGTCAATCTTGTAGCCTGTGGATCTAGGATGCTGATGGAAATCATAATAAAAATGGAGAACACAAAGAAAGAGCAGATTTAGGGATAAGGTGAACAGCACGGTATAAACACATTAAGATGTATTGGGACTTTGGTTTATTTCCAGGCTTAGTTAAAGAAACTAATAGAGCAGGAAAGGGTCACATAAAAAAGAAAGGATAATTGATGGGGCAAGAGCTCAGCAGAGATGGGATTAAATGGAAGGTGTTGCAAACAGATCAGTATGCTTTTTCTCCAGAAACAAAAGGGAATGGTCAGAGGATTGCTAAAGATATGGAAAACTTTTGAAAAAGAAGGGAGAGGAGTTGAGGAAGTTCACATAGGATGACTTCAGATTCCTTAGGAGGCAGGTGAATTCACCTTGAATCTAATGAAACTTAACACTTCAGAACCTCTTAGTTTCATGGGCACCCCCCACCTTTTCTAGCAATGTGTTAACATGTTTTTGTAAGATTTGCAAGAGTACAATATTTAACTGTATTTGATTAAGATTGCTGTCTCCATTTCAGATTCCTGTTTGTCACACTTGTGTCTCATGTGGATTGACATTGGAGGGTGGAGAGCATTTTGAAGGTCTGGCTATAGGGAAGTTAGTTGGGGATATATTTAATTTGGTGTAGCAGGGTATATTCCTTTGATCTTAGTCACTCTGTGTATAAGTTATTTGTAGCAAAGGTGACTCAGAGGTTAAAGCGTCTGCCTCCAATGCGGGAGACCCAGGTTCAGTCCCTGGGTTGGGAAGATCCCCTGGAGAAGGAAATGACAATCCACTCCAGTATTCTTGCCTGGAGAATCTCATCGACGGAGAAGCCTAGTAGGTTACAGTCCATGGGGTCACAAAGAGTCAGACACGACTGAGCGACTTCACCTTCACCTTCACCTAGTGTATGAATGACATCCAGGAATATTCCACAGCCCACTGAGCTGAACTAACTTGACATCATGACGTGAAGGTATGGAGCCAAAAGTCATAACGTTAAACGAACATTTTCTACAGTGCTTGGCATCACAAGTGTGTGGATGGTGGAGGAGAAACAAAGTTTGAAAAGTATGGAGTTGTAATCTGTGGAAATTTCTTCCATACCCTATAGCTTATGTGTGAAAGAAATTTCGTAGAGGTTTTCCTCAATTTGACGATGATCCTAAAAAGTTTCCTCATATCACCATTAACAGAATCAAGAAACTGAAAGAAATTTTTCTAAAATATCAATTTTAAAACCCCACAAATTTTGATTAACTCTGTTAAGGGAAAGATAATGATCCTTCTGTTCTCTCTATAAAAAATGATATGAAGTCATTGCCATATGAAGAGATGATCACAGAGTATACAGGCAAAAAATTGTAAGAAAAATATAGAGACATATCAGGTAGTTAATGACT
>SJYC01146777.1:0-13232 GCA_006408675.1 Madoqua kirkii | reverse complement strand
TAGTTAATTACTAAAAATGTTGTGTAATTTTCCTATATGTTATGATGATATATTTTCCACTTAAACATTTATGCTTTCTTTTTTTTATGAATATAAAATATTATATTCATGACTTTATATTCTTTTCCTTAAAAGAAAAAAAAATCCTTCTCCTCAAATTGTATAAACTTCAGACTTCACAAAATCTCCTGGGAAACTAGGTCATCTGTGCATTTGGGGGTGGGATGTGAGTTTTTATCTGATTTCTTAAAGACAGCAGGAGAAGTCTGGAGTGATGATTGTAAAAATGAGCTGAGAGTCAGCCAAGGAAGAGAGTAGCTCTGGGGCACCAGCTGAGGCTACATAGCCCATGTTCATTTTTTTGTATGGTTAATACTGGGCAGGGATCCCTGGTAAAACAGCATATCACCATTATATATTTTGGGTGAGCCGTGATCAGCGTCAGATTTAAGATTTTAAAAATGAATTTGACAGCTGGTAGAATAGCTATGGAGAAGGCAATGGCAGCCCACTCCAGTACTCTTGCCTGGAAAATCCCGTGGATGGAGGAGCCTGGAAGGCTGTGGTCCATGGGGTCGCTAAGAGTTGGACATGACTGAGCGACTTCATTTTGACTTTTCACTTTCATGCATTGGAGAAGGAAATGGCAACCCACTCCAGTGTTCTTGCTTGGAGAATCCCAAGGACGAGGGAGCCTGGTGGGCTGCTGTCTATGGGGTCGCACAGGGTGAGACACGACTGAAGTGACTTAGCAGCAGCAGCAGCAGCAGCAGCAGCAGCAGCAGAATAGCTATAGCTAACTCCTGTGGTGTTGGAGAAGACTCTTGAGAGTCCCTTGGATTGCAAGGAGATCCAACCAGTCCATTCTGAAGGAGATCAACCCTGGGATTTCTTTGGAAGGAATGACGCTAAAGCTGAAACTCCAGTACTTTGGCCACCTCATGCGAAGAGTTGACTCATTGGAAAAGATTTTGATGCTGGGAGGGATTGGGGGCAGGAGAAGAAGGGGATGACAGAGGATGAGATGGCTGGATGGCATCACTGACTCGATGGATGCGAGTCTGAGTGAACTACGGGAGATGGTGATGGAGAGGGAGGCCTGGCGTGTTGCGATTCATGGGGTCGCAAAAAGTTGGATACGACTGAGCGACTGAACTGAACTGAACTGAACTATGGCTGAATCCCATGAATCCTTTGATGATTCACTAACATATGCTAATGAGATGACCTGGTTTTGCTCGTCTGTCACTGACTTATCTCTTGCTGTCATGCCTGCACTTACGATGTTGGGATTCAGTTTGCGAGTCATTCACCCTTGTGGTTCCTCTGACATACCTCTGTGCATAGCCTCCTCCATGGGGACAGATCTCTTTCCTCTTAGTGTTATCTGAAGGCAGGCATGTGGTCTGAGCTCAATTACTGAAAGTGAATGTGTGGTTGTAAATAGGCAACAGTAGTAGACTGAAAAAATAATCAGTGGTTATCACAAGGATGGAACTGGTGTCACTTCTGGTGAAACTACATTGTAAGTAACTAATAATTTGTTTTTACTAACAATGGAATGTTTGTGAATGACTTACATGAAGATAAATTAGAGCTGATTTAATATCATTCTTACCCAGATTTTGCTGTACTTCTCTTGAAGTAGGAGAGAAAGTAGTGGAATTACAGTTGGATGGGGTTCCCTGGTGCCTCAGCAATGCAGGAAATGTGGGTTTGATCCCTGGGTCAGGAAGATCCCCTGGAGAAGGAAATGGCAATCCACTCCATTTTTCTTGCCTGGGAAATCCTGTGGAGAGAGGAGCCTGGTGGGCTACAGTCTGTGGGGTTGCAAAGAGTCAGACACAACTAAGCATGCACCCACTTACACGATCCTGCACTGGTGAAATGATCTCAGGTGTACGTCAACTATCGTAGAAGTGAGATAGAAAGGAGGTAAGAACTGCTGGACTGAAGATGCTGTACCCAGAAAGATGCTGCGGCTCTTGTGTATGTCACTCTCAAATTTGCCCTCCTTTGGTTCCCAGGCTCTTTGAATGAAAGTGGGGGGATATTTATCTCAGAGAGTAATCTTCTGTGCAGAAGGTGATTTAGTCCACACACAGGGCAGAAACAAAAGTATCTCTATGACCCTGAACAAGTCATTTAGCTTTTCCCAACTTTAGTTCCCCACCTGGAAAGTTGAGTTGTGTCCTGTGGAATACCTACTTCACAGGCTTTTTGTATGAACCAGAGGAGATTGTGACTTTGGCTGTGAATACTAGTTTTAGAGATCTGGTAGCAAGTCCACTGAAACTAGAGATCTCAGAAAAAGACAACCTGTTAAGCCCATAACTCCTGTCTTTTCCTCCATTCCTCCCACACATAGGCACACATGCTCAGTGAATCCTTCACCTCTCTCCTGCTCAAGTCTCTGCTTCCCAAGTTCTCCAACACACCACAGTCTAAACAAAAACCATTAGGAACTTTTAGATGGGTTGAGACCCCCAAAAAGGCTGGGCCCCATTTTTGGTAACATGTTGATATGATGTTCGAGAATTAGTTCTGAAACTCATTACTTTTCCCCTAAATGGAATTTTTCCTGGAAGGCCATTAAAATAGAAAGGATTAAAATTTTTACTAGGTTGATCAGGTTACATGCATCCTCTGGCCTGATACATCACAAACAAGAAAATAATAAAAGGCATTTAAACAGAGACTTTCTGCCAGAGGTCTTCTCAACACATCGTAAAACTTTAGAAGATGACAAGGAAGAGATTGGAGTCAGCCGTGCCTATAAACTAGCACTCCTCACAGCCTGTGCATTCAGGGTATGAGGGGTTGCATAAACAGGCCTTGTGAGCCAGCGGGAATGGACTCGGCCCATCTTCTCCCCTCAGCCTGTTTGGCTGTTCCAGTGCCCTCCTACCAAGGAAAGCTGACCAGCAGCTTAGGCTCCGTCTGGTCCTGAGACTAAGGGCATTCCAAATGCTGGGCATGACATATCATCTAGCGCCTAAAGCTTTGAAAATTCAGTCTTTGAGAAGACAAGGCTGGAAGAATGATTTTTATCATTTTATCAGTAAAAACAGTGATTTCCTTAGGAGAAAGTTGAAAAGTTCAGATTGTGACAGTATCTCAGCCATCATTCAGTGTCCATTTGTTGACCCTTATTCACGGTCCCTCCCCTATAATTGGTTGTGGAACTAGAATAGAGAGTGATCCTGCCTCCCACTGCATCTCAGCACTCTACTTTGCCTGTATTTTATCATGGCCTTTACCACTGACTTGTCTCCCCAGTCTAGATGCAAATCTTGAGTGCCTGATTTATTAGGGCTCGATAAAAGTTTGTCTTTATATTTTCCACCTGACTAGGCTTATCAAATCATCTAGATTTAAAAGTCATCTTTTAATTGATATAATTTTATTCTAAATGATATGATTTCCCCTTGGAAACTCTCTTCTTGACATATTCATAGGTTTCTCATAGAAATCTCAAAGTCAGAATCTAAGAAATGTCAGCAGCAGTTTGCTTCCCACCCACCTGCCCTTCCCCAGAACCAAGCTCAGGTTTTCTGTCTCTGTGTCACCACGTCTACTCAGTTATTCACACTAGGAACTGAGAAGTCACTTTTTTTTTTTTTGGCTGCTAGGTATATTTTTATTATTAAATTTATTTTTTATTGAGGTAATATTGGTTTATAACGTAACATATCTTTCACATGCGCAAAATATACTTTCTACTTCTGTAGATGTTAACGCTACAGTGTGCTCACCACCAGCTTAATTTCCATCCATCCCATCACCACACATTTCATTCCCTTTACACATTTCACCCTTCCCCTCCCCCTTACCCCCTGTTAACCATTATTCTGTTCTCTGTATTGGTGTCTTTGTTTTTGCTTGGTTTATTCATTTTTTTTTAATTACACATGTGAGTGAAATAATGCAGTAACTATCTTTCCCCATCTGATTTATTTCACTTAGCATGATACCCTTGAGTTATCCATGCTGTTGCAAATGGCATGGTTTCATCTTTTTAAATGCCTGAGTAGTGTTCCATTTTAATATATTATATTTATATCATGCTATACATATAAAAATCATTTATGTATAATGAACTTTATTTGTTGAGGAAACCAAGCTATTTCTCAGGAGTGTCTCACAGTCCTGATTTTACTTTTTGCATCTTTATGGTGCATTTTGATATGCCCCTTTATCTTTAGTATTTCTTGTAGGAGATTGCTGGATGGACTCAATGGCTTGATTGAATTCAGGTCTGATTTTTTTCCCAAGATGACTACTTCATAGTGACATTGTATTTTTCTATTAGAAGGCTTGCGATGTCCAATTGCCCATCTTTTAGTGATCTTGCTGCTGCTGCTGCTGCTAAGTCGCTTCAGTTGTGTCCAACTCTGTGCGACCGCACAGACGGCAGCCCATTGGGCTCTGCCATCCCTGGGATTCTCTATTAATTCAATACTTAGATTCATTATTTCACTAGGTTTGTAAAACAATGATATTCAAAATTTGTTATTCTTTCTTCATTAATAATATGGGTCTCATCAGTAAAGAGAAATATCCTCTTATCCACTATTTGAAGAGCGATGTTATGAAGACAAAAGGGAATCCTCTGGATTTGGTAATAACATTCCCTCTGAAGACAACTAAAAGAGTTGGACTAAAAAAAAAAAAACATTTAAAAAGTAAATGGTGAGGAAAAGTGATGGTGAATAGCGATGGGGTTTTGATCAGCAGAAGTTCGGAGAGACAGGCTTCAGCTGCTGCTTCCCTGGAGGTGTTCACTGCTGGGAACAGAGCTACACTTTTGGCAGGTCAGTGTAGGAAGTATTTGGCATCAGGAGGTGGAGACTCCTGCACCATTAAAAAAATGTCTTTATTCTGGGTGCATATGCTCATTTCAGGGAAAAGAATGAAAGGTAGAACTATACCTTATCTTGACAGAGACAAGGATTAGAGTCCAGCACAATCCAAGTTAGGAAAAAGAACTGAAACGCTCCCTGCTCAGGACTCAGATCTCAACAGGCTGTGTCTTAGGAACAGGGAATAGGAATACAACTATGCTTTAGTAATTCATCTTGGCAGCTCAGAAAAACCTTGGGTTCCAACAGCGAGGACCCTCAGCTACCTGATAGAAGGGGGAAGAAAATCTCTGAGGGAATATAGGACTGTTTAGGACTTCAAATTACTTCTAAAGTGATTACAAGTGAAAATGGCCTCAAAACGATGAGAGACACCAAGAGGTAAAATTATGTAAGCCAGAACCAGCAGAGAAAGTAGATCCACAGAGACATCAGATACTGGAATTATCAGATATGAACTGTAGAACTACTATGCTTACTAAATTCATAGAGATAAATTTGAGGCTTAAAAATTTCAGCAGGGAATTAGACATATAAAGACTGATACAATGTTTTCCCCTTCATGTCAGGAACAAGAAAAGGATATTTGCTCTTGTCACTTCTTTTTTTTTTTTTTTAGCATACTTTCTTTTTTTTAAATTTAATACTTTATTCTATTTTACAAAACTGTATTGGAGATCATTGTACTGAAGCTTCTAGCAAGGACAATTGGGAAAAATAAATAAAAGACATACAGATTGAAAAGGAAGAAATAAAACCTCTCTATTCACAGATGACATGATCTTGTACCTAGAGAACATCTTAAAGAATCCACACTACTAAAAAACTATTAGGATTAATTAATTCAGGAAGTTTAGGATATAAGATCAATACACAAAGAGATGTTGCATTTTCCTGCACTAACAATGAAACTTCTGAAAGTAAAATTAAGAAAACAATTCAATTTACAATGGCATAAAAAAGAAAAAATAGTTCGATAGAAATTTAACAAATGAAATACAAGACTTCTACACTGAAAACTATGAAATGCTGGTGGAAAAAATGAAAGAATATCTAAATAAATGGGGAAATATACATGTTCATGGACTGGAATACTTAGTGTTGTCAAGGTGCCAATATTCTCCCAATTTATCCACAAATTCAACACACTATATATCAAAATCCTGGCTGTTATTTTTCCAGAAAGGGACAAGTTAATATTAAAATTAATATGAGAATGCAAGGAAATCAGAATAGCCAGAAAAATCTTTTTTTTTATTTTATTTTTATTTTTTGTTTAATGCTTATTCCATTTCACAGCACTGCATTGGTTCTGCCATACATTGACATGAATCAGCCACAGGTGTGGACGATCTCCCCATGTTAAAGCCCCCTCCCACCTCCCTTCCCTGCCCATCCCCCCGGTTCATCCCATACACCGGCCCCAAGCATCCTGTATCCTGTATTGAACATAGACTGGTGCTTCATCTCCCATATGATTGTATACATGTTTCGTTGTCATTCTCCCAGATCTTCCCACCCTCTCCCTCTCCCTCTGAAGCCAACAGTCCGTTCTATACCTCTGTGTCTCTTATATTGTCTCACTTTACTCTTTCACTTTCATCAAGAGGCTTTTCAGTTCCTCTCCACTTTCTGCCATAAGGGTGGTGTCCTCTGCATATCTGAGGTTATTATTTTGACTATTCTAATCTATGTGCTGTGATTACAAGTCTTTTTGAGGACACATCCTTCTTTTCTCCTAGATAATTACCTAGAATTGGATGTTTGGATCATATGCCAGATGTATTTTTAAATTTTTAAGAAATTGCTGAACTGTTTTCCAAAGTGGTTGCATCATTTATACCCCCACCCTTGCTAACACTTGGCA
The DNA here is from genome assembly GCA_006408675.1 of Madoqua kirkii. Lineage (NCBI taxonomy): Eukaryota > Metazoa > Chordata > Mammalia > Artiodactyla > Bovidae > Madoqua > Madoqua kirkii. The sequence continues at coordinate 6,503 of SJYC01146777.1, read as the reverse complement.
TGGCCAGCCTTTTTAATTTTAGCTCTTCTAATGGGCATGTAGTAATACTTCATTGTGGTTTTAATGCTCATTTCCCTAATGACCCTTATGTTGAACATCTTGTCATGTGGTTATTTGTCATCCGTATATTAAATCTAGTGAAGTATCTGTTCAAATTTGCTGAAATGCTGCTCTGCTGGGATTTTGACTTGATGTGTTGCATCTACACATGAATTTGGAGAGAACTGATATCTTAAAAAATAGCTGACGTTTTTTTAACCCATGGTCTCAGTCTCCATTCATTTGGATCTTCTTTAATTTCTCTCAACAATATGTTTTAGTTTTCAGTGTATAGACCTGCATGTCCCTTGTTAGGCTTTTCCCTAAGTATTTTTAAAAGTTTTTTGATGTAATGTAAGTAGGATTGCTTTAAAATTTCAGCTTCTGATTATTTGTTACTGATATATGGAAATGCAACAATTTCTTTCATTTGTTGCTGTTTACTCACTCAGTCGTGTCCAACTCTTTGTGACCCCACAGACTGTAGTCCACCAGGCTCCTCTGTCCATGGGATTTTCCAGGAAAGAATACTGCAGTGGGTTGCCATTTCCTTCTCCAGAAGATATTCTGAGCCAGGGATAGGACCTGCATCTTCTGCAGCTTGTGCATTGCAGGCAGATTCTTTACCACTGAGTCACTAGAGAAGCCTGGTTTCTTTTTACATATGTAAAAATTACAGTTATTTATGTGTATACATATATAACTTGCCACTCCCCTGTTGGATTGTCATCAAATTCTTCTCTTAGTTTTTCTTTTTTAATCTGCTGACTTGGATGCTATGGAGTCTATTTCAAGGTTTGTATGGGTTGCTGCTGCTGCTGCTGCTAAGTCGCTTCTGTCATGTCCGACTCTGTGCGACCCCAAAGATGGCAGCCCACCAGGTTCCCCCGTCCCTGGGATTCTCCTGGCAAGAACACTGGAGAGAGTTGCCATTTCCTTCTCCAATGCATGAAAGTGAAAAGTAAAAGTGAAGTCGCTCAGTCGTGTCCGATTCTTAGCGATCCCATGGACTGCAGCCTACCAGGCTCCTCCGTCCATGGGCTTTTTCCAGGCAAGAGGACTGGAGTGGGTTGCCATCGTCTTCTCCATTGTATGGGTTGCTACTCTCTTATTTTTAACATCTATAATTTGAGGTTTTATTGTTGCTATCCAGAAGCCTGCTGTGTGCCAGTCAGATTGGTTTTTCTTTGTAGACAATCTCTCTTTTTCTTCCTGACAGTTTTTTAAGATTTTTTAAATTCTTAATACTTTTAAGTATAACTTTTCTGTCTAATTCAATATTAGTCATCCTGCTTGGTATACAACATGCATTTTGGATCGGATAATTTGTAATTAATTTTTGGTACATTCTCATCTCATCTCTTCTAATGGAGCTCTCTGCTATTTCCTATACTCACTTCCTATAGTGCTTCTTTTAGAAATATGATTAAGCCACTCAATCTATATTCCCTGTCTTTAACTTTTCTTTTATAATTCTCATCTGCTTATTCCCTCATGCTTCATTCCAGGTGAGCTCCTCAGGACAACCTTCCAATCCACAAACTCTTCACCTGTGTAAACCTATTTGTCTCATCTATGGAATTGTTTAAAATCTTAATAACTGTGTTATTCATTCTTAAGATTTCTAATTTTTTTTCTTATCCACCTATTGTCTTATTTCTGCCTGTTTTGCTTCATTATTTCTTGTTATTTTTAAATTTTTCCCATATTTTATCACTTTGAAGAATGTGTGCTTAAGCACACTCATTTTCAGATATTTTTATCTCTTTTCCACTATTTTAATATTTTAATTTTTTCTGCATTGAACTTATATGTTAATAGTTGATATTGTTGGCTGTCTTTCTCAGCAATTTATTTCTTGATGTATTTGAGCACTTTGGTTTACAAGCTTCTCTGATACTACAAGTTCTTTCTTGCCTCATCCAAACTCTACTATCTTCTTCTGATTTAAGAGTTCCGTCACTGCTTTCATATGGTCTTCTGGGACCTTTTAGTCCAGTTTAGGGGCTCCTGAAGATTTAGTCAGGACTGGTGACATTATTTCAAGGCACTACTCAAACATATGGTATTCAGCGATGAGCAAGATAGCCTAGTGAGACTAGTTACAAGTACCCCAAAATTACATCACATAGTGGGGGAAGGAAAGAGGGGCATAATTTGAGACAGTAACATTGAAATATGCATGACCATGTGTAAAATAGATAACCAGGGAGAATTTGCTATATGACACAAGTTACCCAAATCTGGTGCTCTGTGACAACCTAAGGGGGTAGGATGGAGAAGGAAGTGGGAGGGAAGTTCAAGAGAGGGAAAATGTGTATACCTATGGCTGATTCATGTTGATGTGCACCAGAAACCAACACAGTATTATAGTTATCCTCTGACTAAAGATAAAAATTTTTTTAAAATCCACCAGAAGTCTGCATATGTATAACTGATTTGCTTTTCTGTACACTTGAAACTACCAATATTGTGAATCAACTACACTCCAATTTAAAATTAAAAACATCCATCAAAATCTATTTTTTGTGTGTGAGAATTTCAACTAGAGGATGGGACTCAGCAGAGAAAAGGTATTGAATATTTATTTTCCCAGTTACCTTAAAATTAAAGCCAGCATCTGACAGACATAACAACAGAAATCTGAAATGGCAGCTCTATGAAGCAAAAATAACATGTAGGTGTATTTGGTCATATGATGGCAGAATTCTCTGCAAGGGAGGAGGGGCAAGCGTGTTTTTATTCAAGTATTTCCTTGGAAAAGCAGATTGCCTGGAATCCAGTACTGTGTCCCTGACTGGAGAGTTCAGGGTATGTTTTCATTGATTCCACAGCTGGAAAACTCCCAAGTGTGGGCTTAGGGCCACTGAAATGAACAATTATATTTAAAGTTTGATCAACCTTGCTCAGTGATAATTCCCTCTGGAAAAGAAAAGCAGATAGTTCTAGCTAAATCACCCCAAACTAGCTCCAAAGAAATCCAGAAATTTGATTTTTGAGCAATTTCCTCTGAATTTAAGCCTTTTGGGTAATACAATTGGAAAACAACATTTCTTTACAGAAAAATGTATTTGGCAGCCCCTCTATATACAAAGTTCAACTTTAGGGCAAAGAAAAAGAGACGCTCATTATGTAATCAGGTCAAATTATTGGTTACTGGGAAGAGTTCCTGGTTTAGACTTTATCTATTATGTGAAGTAGATATTAGATCTTTTATTCTGCCAGTGCCATTTTAATCACAGCAGTTCTTTATTCTAAATAGTTTAACCTTGGAAGACCTTTCCCCAGGGTTTCTTACTTATTTAGATATTGTTATGCAACACACACAATAGCATCAGTGAAGGCAGGATTGATCCCTTCTTAACTTTTCATAGGAGGGATTGTACAATACATAAAGGAGCTGGTGCTATAAATAAAGAAGTAGTTTTCTAAATCCCTGGGTAAAGAGAGGCAGAGGTGAGAGGTGAAGACCTAGAGCAGAGATCCCTCCAAGTTGCAGTTTAAGTGATCGAGAAATGGATTTGGAGATTTTGTTCTTTCTCTCTCTTCTCTTTCTTTCTTTACTTTTAGTCTTTCCACTTAAAGTAAAAAGCTCATGTTTTCTGGGTACAACTTGCAAATGACTTTGAAAACTTTTGAATCAAAGGAAAAAAATCAGGAATTTCATGTAAAAATCATGATTTTTCAATTTCCAATGAAATATTAGAAATCTGGCTACCCTTGGTCCAGAGTCCATCAAGACAACTACTGCCAAGTTTTAGGCAATAACCAAAGTCCTCCACTGAATCACAGTTTCAACCTTGTTTGCCTCCTTTGTCATATTAAAAGCTGGGTTATTTTAGGCCTTTGGGATTGTGCTTTATGGTGTACAATTATGATTTCTTGCATTCTCACTTGTTCATCCAGCAAATATTTATTGGACGGAGGACTGCCTGTGAGGGTTGCCCAGACTAGCAGAGGATTTTTGTTAAGTTATAATGTTTTTCTTAAGCCACTGATACTTTAGGGGTTGATTATTATTGTGCCATAATGTAGATTACCCTGAGGGGTAGATTACCTTGACCCCACAATGAGGGGTCAAAGAGTGAAGGCGCAGAGTAGTGAAATCACAGCTAGTGTGGTCCAGAGGTCCTTTATGAAGTTTTATTGCTCTCCTCCAAGGTTTTAATAAAATAAATGTATTATCACTCAGTCATGTCTGACTCTGCAACCCCATGAACTGCAGCCCACCAGGCTCCTCTGTCCATGAACTTCTCTAGGCAAGAATATTGCAGGGTATAGTCATTCCTGTCTCCAGGGAATCTTCCTGACCTAGAGGTTGAACACGGGTCTCCTGCATTGCAAACAGATTTCCTTATCTGAGCCACCAAAAAGATCCTTTACTGAAAAAATGTGTAAAATAGATAGCTAGTGGGAACTCACTGTGCAGCACAGGATGCTCAGCTTGGTGCTCTGTGATGATCTAGAGGGATAGGATAGGAGCAGTAGGAAGGAAATCCAATGGGGAGGGGATATATATACACATATAGTGGTTCACTTTGTTGTACAGCAGAAACTAAAACAACAGTGTAAAGCAATTATACTCCAATTTTTTAAAAAAGGGTTAGTGAGACAGTGAGTAATTCATATTTCTAGTATTTTGTTCCCTACCTAGAACTTTGAGGCCACGGTTGCCTGCTTTCCATCCGATTTCAGCCAGTGGTGACAGACTGCAGACTTCATCAGCACATTCAGGTTGCTTCTCAGCAACAAGGCCAGAAGGCTTTCATCGGTGTGCTCAAAACTGAACTTATTCCCAAAGGAATGAAAGGCAAAATAACATGCTCTATTCTATTTGGTTCACTGGCCTATTCATAGGCCTATTCACTAGCCTATTTCCTATTCTGTTTTAAGAAAATATACAGAGACATCACTCTGCTGACAAAGGTCTGTATAATCAAAGCTATGGTGTTTCCAGTAGTCATGGATGGATGTGAGAGTTGGACCATAAGGAAGACTAAGTGCCGAAGTATTGATGCTTTTGAACTGTGGTGTTGGAGAAAACTCTTGAGAGTCCCTTGGATAGCAAAGCGATCCAATTGGTCAATCCTAAAGGAAACCAACTCTGAATATTCATTGGAAGGACTGATGCTGAAGCTGAAGTTCCAATACTTTGGCCACCTGATGCAAAGAGCAGACTCATTGAAAAAGACCCTGGGGCTGGGCAAGATTGAAGGCGAAGGAGAAGGGGGAGGCAGAGGATGTGATAGTTAGATAGCACCACCAATTCAAGGGACATGAGTTTGAGCATACTCTGGGAGACACTGAAGGACAGGGAAGCCTGGTGTGCTGCAGTCCATATGGTTGCAGAATTGGAAACGACTTAGCAGCTAAACAACAGCAACAAATAAAGCAAACTGGTTCAAAGATAAGGACAATCAAATGTGTTTTTCAGCCATGAAATCACCTTGGCCGCATGCAATTACTTTTTCTCTGTGTGTGTTGTATTAATGTTTAAATGATGCCATGGGCACTGTTTATTTTCCTACCCATCTGTGACACTCAGTTATTCAGTGTATAATAATCTAAATTATGAAAAATTTAAACTTATTTTAACACACAAAGGTACAAGTTTTGGGGGTTCTGTTATTTCTACTTTAACTCCCTGTGGTAAACTCAATGTTTTTGCATACACTGGCCACAAAATAAGTCTAATGATAATTGATCTGATGATAATAATTCAGATGAAATGGGTAAATCCTCATTAGCCTTCTCTAACTTTTAGTTTTATTACTTTTCTCTTAATTACTGTAAGGGCTTCCCTTGTGGCTCAGTTGGTAAAGAATCTGCCTGCAATGCATAAGACCTGGGTTTGATCCTTAGGTTGGGAAGATTCCCTAGAGAAGGGAAAGGCTATCCACTCCAGTATTCTGGCCTAGAGAATTCCATGGACTGTATAGTCCATGGGGTCTCAAAGAGTCAGACAAGACTGAATGACTCACTCCCTAATTCCGGTAAACACCCGAAAATAATCATTTCTTGATTCTACACTTGTTAGTGTCTTATTTGCATTCTTGGAGTCCAGGAAGTGTGTCATCTTCCAACTTTCTTCCCTAGTAACCAGGTACAAAGACAGAAAAGAAGGAGGAAGGGAAGCAGAACTGCCTAGTGGTTTTTCCATATGAAAAATAAGGATACTATTATTTCTTTGCTTTATATTTGGATATTTATCCTGGAATGTTAAACAGAACTCTTTGAAATAGAATATACTCAGTTGAATAGCATAAGTTAGCACTATTTTTTTTAAGTATATAAAATTACAGAATGAAATAAAATGTTAACTTTTTCCTACACTTTGTCACATGACAAAATGTAGTCCAGTGGAGAAGGGAATGGTAAGCCACTTCAGTATTCTTGTGTTGAGAACTCAATTAACAGTATGAAAAGGCAAAACAATAGGACACTGAAAGATGAACTCCCCAGGC
>SJYC01146776.1:0-12618 GCA_006408675.1 Madoqua kirkii | reverse complement strand
TATCTTCAGCTTCTGTTAGGTCCATACCATTTCTGTCCTTTATTGAGTCCATCTTTGCATGAAATGTTCCCTTGGTATCTCTAATTTTCTTGAAGAGATTTCTAGTCTTTCCCATTCTGTTGTTTTCCTCTATTTCTTTGCATTGATTGCTGAGGAAGGCTTTCTTATCTCTCCTTGCTATTCTTTAGAACTCCACATGTAAATGAATATATCTTTCCTTTCCTCCTTTGCTTTTCACTTCTCTTCTTTTCACAGCTATTTGTCAGGCCTCCTCAGTCATTTTCCTTTTTTGCATGTCTTTTCCATGGGGATGGTCTTGATCCCTGTCTCCTATACAGTGTCACAAACCTCTGTCCATAGTTCAGCAGGCTCTAGTCTCTCAGATCTATTCCCTTAAAACTATTTCTCACTTCCACTGTATAATCATAAGAGATGTGATTTAGGTCATACCTGAATGGTCTAGTGGTTTTCCCCACTTTCTTTAATTTAAGCCTGCATTTGGCGATAAGGAGTTCATGATCTGAGCCACAGTCAGCTCCTGGTCTTGCTTTTGCTGACTGTATAGAACTTCTCCATCTTTGGCTGAAAGAATAAAATCAATCTGATATTGGTGTTGACCATCTGGTGATGTCCATGTGTAAAGCCTTCTCTTGTGTTCCTGGACGAGGGTATTTGCTATGACCAATGTGTTCTCTTGGCAAAACTCTATTAGCCTTTGCCCTGCTTCATTCTGTACTCCAAGGCCAAATTTGCCCGTTACTCCAGTTATTTCTTGACTTCCTACTTTTGCATTCCAGTCCCCTATAATGAAAAGGACATCTTTTGGGGGTGTTAGTACTAAAAGGTCTTGTAGGTCTTCATAGAACCATTCAACTTCAGCTTCTTCAGCATTACTGGTTGGGGCATAGACTTGGATTACCATGATATTGAATGGTTTGCCTTGGAAACCAGCAGAGATCATTCTGTCATTTTGCAGACTGAGTCTAAGTACTGCATCTTTGATTCTTTTGTTGTCAATAAGGGCTACTCCATTTCTTCTAAGGGATTCCTGCCCACAGTAGTAGGTATAATAGTCATCTGAGTTAAATTCAGCCATTCTAGTCCATTTTGGTTTGCTGATTCCTAGAATGTTGACATTCACACTTGCCATCTCCTGTTTGACCACTTCCAATTTGCCTTGATTCATGGACCTAACATTCCAGGTTCCTTCGCAATATTGCTCTTTACAGCATTAGATCTTGCTTCTATCATCAGTCATATCCACAACTGGATTGTGTTTTTGCTTTGACTCCATCCCTTCATTCTATCTGGAGTTATTTCTCCACTGATCTCCAGTAGCATATTGGGCACCTACCGGCCTGGAGAGTTTATCTTTCAGTGTCCTATCCTTTTGTCTTTTCATACTGCTCATGGATTTCTCAAGGCAAGAATACTGAAGTGGTTTGCCATTCCCCTTTCCATTGGACCACATTCTGTCACACCTCTCCACCATAACACTACCATCTTGGGTGGCCCCACAGCATGGCTTAGTTTCACTGAGTTAGAAAAGGCTGTGGTCCATGTGATCAGATTGACTAGCTGCTTGTGATTGTGGTTTTAGTCTGTCTGCTCTCTGATGCCCTCTCTTAGTGCCTACTGTCTTACTTGTATTTCTCTTACCTTGGACGTGGGGTGCCTCCTCTTGGCCATTGCTCCTAACCTTGGGTGTTGGGTACCTCCTCTTGGCTGCTCTGCTGCACAGCCGCACTATGTATAGATGTTAGATTTGGACTATAAAGAAAGCTGAGCACGGAAGAATTGATGCTTTTGAGCTGTGGTGTTGGAGAAGACTCTTGAGAGTCCCTTGGACTGCAAAGGGATCTGACTAGTCCATCCTAAAGGAAATCAGTCCTGAATATTCATTGGAAGGACTGATGCTGAGGCTGAAACTCCAATACTTTGGCCACCTAATATAAAGAACTGACTCTTTGGAAAAAACTCTGCTGCTGAGAGATATTGAAGGCAGGAGGAGAAGGGGATGACAGAGGATGAGATGGTTAGATGGCATCACTGACTTGATGGACATGAGTTTGAGCAAGCTCCAGGAGTTGGTGATGGACAGTGAGGCCTGGTGTGCTGCAGTCCATGAGGTTGCAAAGAGTCAGACATGACTGAGTGACTGAACTGAACTGATAGTCACAAATCCCACTTTGTTCTTCTTTTCTCTGAGTGCTTTCCATGTATCTAATGTTGTGATGGTCCCTAAAAATATATAGATCAATGAGAGTTTACCTCTCCCCTCAAGAAACTCAGTTTAGGCAGGGAGATGTATTTGCATATAATAATGACTGTAATGTATAAACATCCCAAGGGAGGTTGACAAATAGGATTTTCACATTATTCAGGAGAGGTGGTTAAGTCTTACTGAGAAACTGAAAAAGCTTAAAGATTTGTCTTATGATAATATTTTAAGTGGAACATTAGCACTGCTATCAAGAGAAGGTCATGAAGATGGTAAGGAATCTAGAAACTGCCATATAAGAAATCATTAAATAGCCTAGAGAGAAGAAAACTTCCTAGAGGGTGTTTATGGTAAAAGAATGGTTCTTAGTTGCATAGGTGAGAAGACCTAAGATTACGAGGTAGAGATAGTAAGGACGCTGATTTGCCTCACGACATTTCTTCACAAGGTAGTGCATGTCCACCACTGAGGTGGAATAGGCAGGACAGGATGGTTGCCTATTAGGACTGGGGCAGAGGGCATTTCTGTGTTTTAAAGGAATGTGGGATGCATATTTTCCTAAGAGAGACTTCCCTGGTGTCTCAGGTGGTAAAGAGTCTGCCTGCAAGGTAGGAGACGTGGGTTTGACCCTTGAATTATACAATTGAGAAAGATTTCAAAATAACTTAGAGAAGTGATAAGAATGCTAAATCAGTCATCATATACTGTGCAATGCTATGATAACAGAAATACCACTAAATAGGTCCGTTTCTCGCTTGTGCTGCATATGCTTTGTAGTTTCTGAGGGGCTCTAGCTCATACTGTCTCCACTGAGGAATCCAAGCTTGGCTGAGGCTCCATATGGATTGTTGCCAGTTGCTGAAGCAAGGAACAGGGTTCTATTCTACACTGTCACACACTGGCAAGCAATTAAATACTCTCTCCCCCAAATAGTTTCCCTATATTTCATATGCCCCCCAGTTCTTGTCCCTAACTATCACATGGTCATTTCTTCCATTTATCTTGAAGGGGGAGGACAAGAAATATAGTTTGCTTTATGGAATAAAACTAATGTCTGCTACAGGCCCCTTTCCAGACACTAAATATTTGGTTCATTTTTCTCCCCCCGCACGTAGGATGCCTCCATCCCCTTCCTAAGGCAGATGACCCCCAAAACAAGGATCTCTAGGTAAAGACTAGAGTCTTGACATGTAGTGCACGTGTGGCTCTTGACTGTGAGATTTATGAGCTCAGAAGACAAACTGTCTCCCACCACTCTCTGCAACTCAGCCTGTATCAGTGGTGGCAGAGGAATAAGATAACCAAAGCAAATATTTCCATGCTGAAAGCATAAAAATGGAACAGTAGATACTGATCGGTAGCAATTCTAAAGTCCACATAAGCAGATATTTTTGAGAGCCCTTTATCCAATGGTGGTCCCTAAAGACCCTCAAGAGGCTCAGTTTAGCTGAGGACATCCATGCATATAGATGAGTATAATGCAGGAGAGTTTAAAAATTGTGTTTTCACAGCACCTCAGAACTTAATTCTTAATAAAAAACTTGGGAAAGCCTTAGAGACCTGTTGTAAGTGGAATATTTTTAGATTAGGCCCCCACTGAACTCTCTATGATGCATAGCCCAGTCACTGTAGTTCTATGTCTCACCCTCAGGAAAGGTTCTTCCCTTGACATTAGTCTCATTGGCCACAAATTAAATGAAGATTGGAAACATGTATGAACAGCCTTCTTGGAGTATTTTGAAGGTAAGGCTTTGTGGAATCAAGTGCTGCTTCAATAGAGTATTTTAATAGATATGAGGAGTGTAAGGACTATGGGGTGGGATAACTTTACAGCTGACTTCATTGGAGAAGATTCATAGAGGAAAAAAAAAAGACAAATTTTTTGGATCAGGGTATAGTTTGAAAACTAGAGAGCTTTTATGACTGCCTTAAAGAAGACCCTTTTATGTCATATGGTCATAGTTGATGTATCAAAAAAATTCAGACCCCAAATTTGATGCTGTGGGTTGCAGAATTTGAGCAAATTTGTATTCATGGCTCACCAGATCTTTTTGTGAAAGTTGAGACATTGACTGGAAAGAATGGGATGCTAAGAACTGATGTAAAGACATGTAGGTTCAGTGTCTGGATTTTTGTAATGACTTCCCTTGCTTGAAGTCTCTTTAATGACTTCAACTAAGGTGATATCAAAGGGATTACCAAGGGATGCTTATTCACCCCAAGACTCATCCTAACACCTTTTATTACCTCCAGACCCATATTTAGATTAAGATCCTCAAAGACGACAGGTAAAAATGACACTGGAGGAGAATTACAAGGTTTTTTCAATTTATATCAGCCTATAGAAGAGTTTCAGCCCTGCTTAAACCTTGATTATAGTCCTGTAAAACCCATTTTCAGACTTCTGACCTCTAGAGATAGAATAATAGAATGTGTTATTTTAAACCACTAAGTTTGTGGTCATTTGTCACAGCAGCAATAGGAAACTGATACAAAGACCTAGTAAAGTTGTACTGCTATGTATAATAAAAAATTCTAGGTCTGGTGAATAGGAAAATAGCTGGAGTAGTCATAATATGTCACTTAAGCCCAAGATCTATGCCAGATTTCAGGAAGGAGCACTTTGAATGAAGTGTAGAATATGTCTTCTGAAGGAGGGATCCTGTTGCCACCCATGGGGATGTACGTAGATCTTTCTCCTAGTCTTTTTGAAAAGGTTTGTGAACTGGGAAGTGGAAAATACCTAAACCTTTCTGGGGCTATTGTACAACAGCACTGCTCTGACATTAATTGCTGGCGACTCATGTTGCTTCCCTGTCTACTGTCAAAGTAGGGGCTTATTGATGTTAGGTGATGCAGTTTCATCTGAGTTCATCTCACAGGGGCTTTATTGATTCTCTATTGCTGCATAGCAAATTACCAAAAGCTTAGTAGCTTGAAACAACATCCATTTATATTGTCTGGGTTGACTTGGGATCTCCGCTTAGGGTCTTCCAAGGCCAAAGTCAAGGTGCCTGGGGAGTTGGACTCTTATCTAGACACTCTAGGGATGAATCTTCCAACTTCATTCAGATTGTTGGCAGAATGCATTTCCTTGTGGTTGTAGGATGAAATCCTGCTTTCCTTGCTGAATATTGGCTGAGGAGAGTCTCCTCTGTTCCTAGAATTTGCCCGCATTCCTTTGCATATGACCACCCCCCATATTCAAAGCTAGGAATGGTACATCAGGTTCTTCTCAAAGACTAAATCTATCTTTCCCCTTTTCCCCTTATATATCAACAAGTGAAAGCTGAAAATGCCACTTGAACCCTTCAAGTAACTGGAAAAACAGCCAAAGGAGGGGCTTACTGTCCTGTATGGAGTTACCAACCCTGGTTTTTAGGGATGTCTCCTCATCGACGTTATTGTTATTGTTCAGTTGCTCAGTTGTGTCTGACTCTTTGCAACCCCAAGACCAATTTTACCTCTGGTCATTGAAACCCAACATCTTGATGACCAGTGGTAAAACTTATTGGCATATTACAGCAACCCAGTACGGCTAGTGATTCAGACTCTTCAGGAATGAAATCTTGAATTACCTATTAGATCAAAAAACATTTCTAGATGAAGAGTTGACTGAAGGCAATGGAACATGATAAGGGTAGCTAAAGAAGGAAGTTATAAACACCTATGGTGGACTGGTGTTAGACACAAGGCTGTAGAAGCTGTGAATATTTTTCTGAAGACCCTCCGAAATAGCTTCTGTATTAGTTTCCCACCCCTACCCCCAACAAACCATTTCTGTGTTTATGGATATTAGAGAGATAAAGCCAGCATTGAGTCCAGAACCAAATGCACAGAATAATAAAGTCATGTATCTTTCATGCACTTTGCAGTTCTCAAGTGCCATGCCATTGCTAAATGAGCAGGAGGCTAAGTGCTTACTTAGGACATTTTGGGGCATGACTTCAAGAGAGTCTATTTGGCATAATTTTGAATTCTCTTCAATCTGGGATGGTGCTTGAAAGCATCCAAGACCACAAAGAGCATTTTTGGGTCTCGGCCTGCTATTGTTTGGAATCTGGGGCCATTCCTGGCATCTTAGAAGAGCTGGAGGGCATATCTGAAGGGGTGCCTAGACTGTTCAAAGAGCCCAAGAAAGCTCTTCCATTTCATCTCATTGTGGTGCAGAAGAATTTCCCAAGATTGTGTGTGTATGAATGGAGTCTTAATTCCAACCTTTATCCCTTTGAGTGAGTGAGTGAGTGAGTGAAGTCACTCAGTCGTGTCCAACTCTTTCCTTTGGGACAGTATTTTGAAGCCCTCTTTAAAAGCACAACATTCAGAGTGGAGGAAAAGAAAAGTTTAGAAAAGAGGTGAGGAAAGTCCTCATTCTGTCAGAATGGGAGATGCTGCATATTAATAGTAATGAGAAAGTGAAAGAAAGTGAAAATGAAGTCGCTCAGTTGTGTCCGACTCTTTGCGACCCCACAGACTGTAGCCCACCAGGCTCCTCCATACATGGGATTCTCCAAGCAAGAGTACTGGAGCGGGTTGCCATTTCCTTCTCCAGGGGATCTTCCGGACTCAGAGATCTAACCCAGATCTCCAGCATTTTAGGCAGATGCTTTGCTGTCTGAGCACCAGGGAAATCCAATAGTAATGAGATGACCCGTTCAAATACCTGTTGCTCTGTGTCTTGGTAGGTGCTCAGAGAACTGGACAGATGTAAGACAAAGTGTGAAAGGGAAAGCTTTGAGCTGGAAGAGAGCTGTCTCCAGCTCTTCTGGAAGTGTGCCTTACAAACTCCTCCTGGGTTTTCAACTGGGCAAGGGAAATGCTACCTCTACCCATAGCCATCATCAGGGCAGAGTTTCTTCTGGATTTTCTTGGACCAACTCCATCAGTGTCACTTGGAGTAGCACTAAAAATGCTGATTCCTCATTTCTGATCCAGACTCCTCTGATATCTGTATCTAGAAAATCTTCCCTTGGTGATTCTTAGAGATTGAAGTTGAGACCCTCTTCTGCAGGAGCTTCCTCTTACCCAGTGGAAACATCTATTGAATGCTAGTTGTGTACCAGGCATTATTCTAAGAACTTTATCTGTATTATTTCATTTAACCTTGACACTATTCCCAGAAGTAAGAGCTATTATTATCTCCAGCATTTTTACAGGGTCAAAGGGTCACAGAGTAGAGATAAGTAGAGTTAAAATTTGAACTCAGCTAGGCTAACAACTGGAAAGGTGATAGCACCCCTCTCCAGTACTCTTGCCTGGAAAATCCCATGGATGGAGGAGCCTGGTAGACTGCAGTCCATGGAGTCACAAAGTGTCGGACACGACTTCACTTTCACTTTTCACTTTTCACTTTCATGCACTGGAGAAGGAAATGGCAACCCACTCCAGTGTTCTTGCCTGGAGAATCCCTGGGACAGGGGAGCCTATTGAGCTGCCATCTATGGGGTAGCACAGAGTCAGACACGGCTGAAGCGACTTAGCAGCAGCAGCAGCAGCAGCCTAACTACCGAAAGCATGTTCTTAGTCACTATGTTATGCCCTATGAATTTGTCCTTTTTCTTACTTCAGCCAAGACAAGAGTTTTTCCTAAGAGATGAAGGGAAATTGCATTTTCAGAGAAGAATTTATTTATCCCTACATTACAAAATGTCTAGGCATGGTTGGACTAGTTGGCATAGCTTACCCCGCACAAAGTCCTTATCCTTGTCCTGTCTGTAACTCGTGAGGAGTCACGTTGCTCCAACTCTGCTCCAGTCTGTGTTCCAGTGCTACCTTCTGTTCCCTGGCAGGAACCTAGCTCCTGGTTGGCAGGTCTCTGTACTTCCCCATACCTCCATTTTGGCCTAGTGTGGATGTTCTGGTTCCCCTCCTGGGGAAGGACAGATGTATTCTCATTCAACCTTAAAGACCAGCCAGCTCAAATCCTCCTGTCTCAAAGCTACCAGGAACCCACCAAGAAGCTTCTCCTGCAGGGTCTCAGGCTTACTTTTCAGCCCCTGGGTCAGCTTTCTTGACTTTTTTTCTTTCCTGTGCTGCACAGTGCTAAGTTGCTTCAGTCATGTCTGACTCTGACCCCATGGACTGTAGTCCACCAGTCTCCTCTGTCCATGGGATTCTCCAGGCAAGAATACAGGAGTGGGTTGCCACGCCCTCCTCCAAGGGATCTTCCCAATCCCAGGGTTTGAATCTGCATCTCTTATGTCTCCTGCATCACCAGGCAGATTCTTTACCCTTGGCGCCACTTTGGAAGCCCTTTCTTTCCTATAGCAGGGGGCAGTCCCGAGCTACTCTTCTTACAGCTTCTCTAACTGGAGGGGCTCTGTTCTGTTTAGGACAAATGGAACCTGGGGCCAGTTTTCTCATTGTTCTGAAGGGAGACACACAACCCTTTTCATATGAAGGGCTTTGATGCCGTTCATTATGCAAACATGGCAAATCATGCAATTTAAGGAACTTTACTTCTGTTGTTGTGCCTCGTGCGCAGCTTTGAATTCTCTTTCTGAGCTGGCTACTGGAAGGGACTTCCTGCTCCTGTGTTTCCCTGGAGGGAGATGTTCCATCAGCCCCTCTCCTCCTTTGGTCAACACCGGCAAGTAAACCCGCCAGTGTGATACTCCATGTCCTGAAAGGGGCTCTTGTGTTTCAACTGCTTAAATTCAGATTACTGAGCCTGTGTCCTGCTCAGGAAGGATTATTTGTGATGTTTCCTCCCAAAAGTCTTCCCTGCCTGTTTCTTCCTGGGATGAACTCCTCAACTTTTAGGTCAAAGACCAACCCTACACTTACTTTATAACCACTGTTTCTTTAAGTTTAAGTGCTTCACTTAAAAATTATGCCACTATAATAAATTAAGATGGTGTAACAATAAATAAATAAAAGGGAAATTTAACTAAACAAATTAATTTAATTACAATTAAATTCTGTAAAATTAAAATCCTGACTCTTCCCCTGAAAAGAGAGAAGTAGAGGAAAGGTTTAATGAAGCCATATCAGGGCTCATGGTCAAGCCACTGTGTCCTCTTTCTCCATAAGAGAAGGACAATAGATATCTCTCAAGGCAGGAAAAGGAGGAAAACTGCTACTGTTCTGCTGTGGAGGTTAGTCAGTGATGTGAGGCAGAGAAATCCTGGGAAAGATGGAGAGGGCTGTGGCAGGCACCATGGTATTTGGAATCAAAATGGGCCTGGTCTGAGTCCAGCTGTCCCACCTACCAGCTGTGGAAACTAAGTGTGAGCAAGTTAATGAGCTGCTGTGTCTCAGGGCTCTTTTTTGTCAAAGGGTAATAATCATACCTTCTTTGTAGGGTTGTAGGAAGACAAAGACAGTGCTTGGAATATAGGAAGTGCAATATATGTTTTAGCTATCTAAAGGCCACGTGACCACACATGTGTGTGTGCACACACATGTATACACACATACACACACACACAGTGGGAGAGAGTACATTTGACGTTTACCAAAAAGTTTGGGAAACAGCTCTCTTTCAGTGCTGCACTAGTCAGGAGACAGATAAATTATCTGTGGATCTTGTTAAAGTGAAGATTCCGAAGGACTGAGGTGGGCCTGAGATTCTGCATTTCTAATAAGCTCCCAGGTGAGGCTGCTGCACCTCACCAGGGTCTGAGGACCACATTTTGAATAGCAAGATTGAGACAAGACACCAAAGTCCAGGGAAAACACAGGGACGTTCTGGAATAGTTGCAAGAGGAGATGAGGAGTGGGAGAGTTGGAAAGAGCTATATCTGCTGCTTTCCTCTGTCTTATGCAGGCAACTTAACTTAATGCAGAATCCCCAGAGACACACAGACAGTTATGAAGTTTTGAGTTCCACCCTAGAGTTACTGAATCAGAATCTCCAGAGGAGGGTTTTGGTTGTCTGGATTTTTTTTTAACAAGCACCCTAAGTGCTTGTCTGTATCATAAGGCAAGCTTAAGAAACACTGACAAGAATGTCAAGAACAAAGTCAATTTGAAACTAAATTTAAAAGCTAGATAAAGACTTTGATTTGCAATGGAAAACTGAAAGCTACATGTGATATCTGCAAGGTTTTCCCAGTCATCTGTTACTGTTTCATTGATTGCTTGAAGAAATTTTCCATTTTACTGAGTATTTAGTTTAGGGTTTACAAGCTAATTTTACAATGTTATGTTTTATGGCTTCAAGTTCAGAGGACAATAGGAAAACTTTGGAGATGAGAGAAAGTGGCAACAAAGAACTGGAAAGAGATACCTGGAAAAATTTGAGTTCCTGAAAAGTGAGAGTTCCAGAAATAAGAGTGCCATTAGCAAAGGAAACATTAAATGCCTGCCACATGCATTGTGAAATTACTGAAACCTGGGTTAGCTCTGGGATTTAGTTGTGGTCTTTGAAAGTCAATGATAAACTTTCAACACCAGAAAAATGGCTCCAGGCATGCTTTGTAGTTAAAAATCTTGATTAATGGGGTTACTGATTTTATTGGGCCCATTTAGGGCCCACAGAGATGTTTTTCAGTGTGACCCTGAGAACAACAGCAAGGTGAAGTATGTTTTCTACTTTAGAGCTTGGAGAAGAAGCTCAGAATGGAGAGTTGGTCACATGGGGAAACTCATCTTTGGATCTTTTGAGGATATTTGGTTTAAGATCATTAAAGCTCAGCTGGTGGTAGATTCAACCTTAAGGTTTCCAAACATAGTTGTCATCTTCTGCTTTTCCCTAATTTGGTTTTTACTGGGTAAAATACATAGCAAAATTTACAATCTTAACCATTTTAAAGCATGCAGTTCAATGGTATTAAATACATTTATATTGTTGTGTAACCATTACTACCATCTGTCTCCAGACCTCTTTTCATCTTGCAAAACTGAAACTTTAGACCCATTAAACAATACCTTCCCTCCTCCTCCCAGCCCCTGGCAGCCACCTCTGATCTGTCTCTGTGAGTTTGGCTACACTTAAGAAACTCATTGGAGAAGGCAATGGCACCCCACTCCAGTACTCTTGCCTGGAAAATCCCATGGACGGAAGAGCCTGGGGGGCTGTGGTCCATGGGGTTGCTAAGAGTCAGACACGACTGAGCTACTTCACTTTAACTTTTCACTTTCATGCATTGGAGAAGGCAATGGCAACCCACTCCAGTGTTCTTGCCTGGAGAATCTCAGGGACAAGGGAACCTGGTGGGCTGCCATCTATGGGGTTGCACAGAGTCGGACACGACTGAAGCAATGCAGCAGCAGCAGGAATCATACAGAATTTGTCTTTGTGTGCCATCTTCTGCTTTTAAAGCAGGGAAAATTCATCTTGTACTTTCTCTCTATTGAGCTTTGCCCTTTTTCTCTCCCTCTCTTATCTCTATGTATATCAGTATATAATATATCATGTCCTCCCGAATGCTTTCCCTTGTCACCTTTTTCTCTTTCCCCATATGCAAAACTTTTCAGATTGTTGGTGCAAAAGACAGATTAATCACATTTTTGCTTTCACAGACCTTAGTGTATATTTTTAGGGATTGCAAACCTTAGTGTGTATATTTTTTTGGCAGGGTGTTAATATTTTAAGAGAAGCATATTCTTGGCAAAGAGGTAAATTTCAGACATCAGTGAATAAATGAAAGATATTTATGTTTAGTGGATAGGGAGGGGTAGAGAAAAACATTCCAATGCCCATGTCACAGCCTAGACCAACTAAATCAGAAATTTAGGGGATAGGCTTTAGGCATCAGTGTTTTTTATAACTGACTCTAAAGTGTATTAGTGTATATTTTTAGGGATTGCAAACCTTAGTGTGTATATTTTTTTGGCAGGGTGTTAATATTTTAAGAGAAGCATATTCTTGGCAAAGAGGTAAATTTCAGACATCAGTGAATAAATGAAAGATATTTATGTTTAGTGGATAGGGAGGGGTAGAGAAAAACATTCCAATGCCCATGTCACAGCCTAGACCAACTAAATCAGAAATTTAGGGGATAGGCTTTAGGCATCAGTGTTTTTTATAACTGACTCTAAAGTGTGACTAGGGTTGAGAGTCGCTGTCTGAAGTAGGCAATAAGACAGTAACTCTAAGTTATGCCTGCCCATTAGAATCAACTGGAGGAGTTTAAAAAATACCAGTGCCATTTGCAGATGACACGATCCTCTACATAGAAAACCCTAAAGACTCCACCAGAAAATTACTAGAGCTTATCAACGAATACAGTAAAGTTGCAGGATATAAAATTAACACACAAAAATCTCTTGCATTCCAATACACTAACAATGAGAAAACAGAAAGAGAAAGTAAGGAAACAATTCCATTCACCATTGCAATGAAAAGAATAAAATACTTAGGAATAAATCTACCTAAGGAAACAAAAGACCTATATATAGAAAACTATGAAACACTGATGAAAGAAAACAAAGATGACACAAATAGATGGAGA
>SJYC01146774.1:0-20146 GCA_006408675.1 Madoqua kirkii | reverse complement strand
TAATCTCTATACATAAAAAATCATTTAAAGATGAAGAGACAAAACATTAACTGGGAAAACTTATTTCCATATATATACCAAAATGAAAGGAAAAAAAAACAAAAACAAAATTTTAAACATTCTAAAAATCAGTTCAACAATCAACAAAAAAAGCAGCTGAAAAATGTGACTATTTGATAGCTAGAGAGATAGAAGTTGAATGACAACTTACTTATTCCACAAATTTTTATTGAGTGTCTGTGTTCAGAGCCAAGTATGAGGTTATAGTAGTAAACAAAACAGATGAATAGCCTTGCCCTTGAGTGACTAATGTTTCAGTGGGTAGCTCTGTAAAGAGAAATAAGAAATCAAAACTGAAAAGGAAACTATGAGTCAATACAGTTTGGTGGAATGAGTGTGCGCTCTGTAGTCAACCTTCTGAATAGGATATCAGATTTTCCTCCAACCAGCTTTTCCTCTGGCACCTGTGCACATTCCTTTGATTCTCTAACTTCTGTTACCTCTTCTGGAAAATGGGAATAACAATAGTACTCACCTTATCTATATGGTTGTTGAGAAAACTTAGTGAGATAATGATACGTGTAAAGCACTTAACATGAAACTTGGTTGTAAAACAACCAGCAATTCAGTTTTTTTCTTTCTAGGGCAGGAAAGACTCAGCTCTTCCCAGCTGTGTGTCTCCTTTATTTTTACATGGAACACTTCATTTCTGGTCACCAAGTGTGTGGAAGTTTGTAGAGGATGTGGAAGTTTGTCTTCACATCAAGTGAATCTCTGTGACACCAGCTGGGTGTCCTGCAATTTAGCTCAATTCTGACACTGTCTACTTGGAGGCAGCCTCAGATCCCACAGGGTAAGGGCTCATTCCAAGACTACCCCTCCCGCTCCCCCACCATTCACCTGGAACCCTTCTTCAGACATCAGTTGCAAGACAAGGTTATTACCTGAGCTGATTTACTACCTATAGAACTTTCCTCGACTTTGATTAATTTGCTAGAGTGGCTCACAGAACTCAGGGATATGTTTACATTTACCAGTTTATAAAGGAGAAAAGGAAAGATATAAGCATCTGAATGCAGAGTTCCAAAGAATAGCAAGAAGAGATAAGAAAGCCTTCTTCAGCGATCAATGCAAAGAAATAGAGGAAAACAACAGAATGGGAAGGATTAGAGATCTCTTCAAGAAAATTAGAGATACCAAGGGAACATTTCATGCAAAGATAGGCTCGATAAAGGACAGAAATGGTATGGACCTACAGAAGCAGAAGATATTAAGAGGAGGTGGCAAGAATACACGGAAGAACTGTACAAAAAAGACCTTCACAACCTGGATAATCACGATGGTGTGATCACTCATCTAGAGCCAGACATCCTGGAATGTGAAGTCAAGTGGGCCTTAGAAAGCATTACTATGAACAAAGCTAGTGGAGGCGATGGAATTCCAGTTGAGCTGTTTCAAATGCTGAAAGATGATGCTATGAAAGTGTTGGACTCAATATGCCAGCAAATTTGGAAAACTCAGCAGTGGTCTCCCCATCCCTGGGATTCTCCAGACAAGAGCACTGGAGTGGGTTGCCATTTCCTTCTCCAATGCATGAAAGTGAAAACTGAAAGTGAAGCCACTCAATCGTGTCTGACTCTTAGCGACCCCATGGACTGTAGCCTACCAGGCTCCTCTGTCCATGGGATTTTCCAGGCAAGAGTACTGGAGCGGGGTTTCATTGCCTTCTCTTAGTCTTCATAGTGTCTCATAAATAGTGAAACACATAGTAGTAGCTCTTAAGTCCCTTCTGAAGAACTATAAAATTACTTAAAATCCTGTTTGTATTATTATATTCTTTTTCTACTTGCTTTTTAACATAAGGAGAACTAGATCATCAACTGAAAACACCAACAAACCGTACCTGTTGTAAGTAGTGTTCGGAACATATATCTTCAGGTCTTCAGAAATACCTCTCATCACCCTCTGATAACCAGACAGTCCTGAATCTTTGATATAATTAGGGTTGTTTCTCATTAAGTATTCTCCCAAATGGTTAATTGGGTCAAACTTGGTGGGAATATCAACATCTGCCAAAAGCTTCTTCTTTTCCACTTGCATTAACATTCTTTCCATTCCAGGAACTAAGGTGGGTAAAAGTTTGTCGAGCAAATACGCACGAGTGCTCAGTGTCATGTTTTCAGTATTAAACCACTCTTTGGCCAAACTATCCCTGGGGAGTTTCTCTTCAGCCTTTTTTTCTAGTTCCTTCTTCAGATTTTCCTTATCTATGATTTTCTGATGCATTGCTTGGGCTCTTGCCTGCACTCTTTCTAAAAGGTTTTTCTTCCATGGTTGTTCCCAGTTTGAATCCTGTGGAGTTTGATCTAAATTGAAAATCACTTTTGCAGGTTTTCTAAGGACAATATTCTTTGAGATTCTAGTCTTAGACTCCTTTATTGAACAAGTTGAGGTTTCTGGCTGGTTCTCCAGGTTTAAATCTGAGGGAACAAAAGTGAAATGTAAGAAACATTAGAAGTAAATTTTAATCTATGTTACTCTAGAATATTATTAGAAAAAATTTACATGGTATATTCAAACACAAGTAAAAGTAACAGAAAATCAGACAGCAGTGACTTTAACCATCAGGACATTTATTATTTTCTTTAATCAACAGTCATCCAACAGCTCAGTGCTTTCATTAAGTACCTATCCTGTTTCTATTGCCCTTTTTTTGTGTGTGTGCTTGTACCTCAAGATCACAAGATAGCTATTGCAGCTCCAGGCATCTCTTCTTTTTTTTGTCTTTATTGAATTTGTTACAGTATTACTTCTGTTTCATGTTTTGGCTTTTTGGCCACAAGGCATGTGGGATTTTAGCTCCCTGACTAGGGATTGAGCCTGCACTCCCTGTACTGGGAGGCAAAATCTTAACCACTGGATCGCTAGGGAGGTCCCCAATGCATCACTTTGTTACAGCAGAAAAGGACTGAGAACAAAGGGGCTTTCTCCTCTGGAGGTTCTGTTTTGTTACCCTAGAAGGGAAGATCCCAAACTCTTCACTTCAAGGCTTTCCTTTACATTTCACTGGCCCTAATTAGGTTACATGCCCACCCTAAGCCAACAGCTGGTAAAAGGAAAAGAGGTTAATTGGGAATAGTTTTGATCAACCATAATTTATTTCTTTGTTTCAGGATTTAGATATAATTCTCTGATAGCAAGTGATTTCTATCTGCTACAATAGTAAGGTTCAGTTGGCAGACAGAAAGGTGGGAAAATGTCTGCTGAGTAAGAGATGAAGAGAGTCTGCCACACTTGTATATGTAAATATATTTCTTCCCACTCTCATGCTTACAACTTCTTTCAGGTTGGAGATTTTACACCAAGATAGTTCACTAAGAAGAGGCACCTACATTCCCTTCCTACCAAAATCTCTAGAAATTATAGAAATGATAGGGTGTGTGTGTGGTGGTGGGGAGGTTTAAATATTCATGTGTTTGGCTGTGTGGGGTCTTAGTTGCAGCATGGGGGATCTTTCCTTGCAGTACATGGACTCTCTAGTTGTGGTGGGCTTAGTTGCCCCTCAGGGGCGTGTGGGATCTTAGTTCTCCAACCAGGGGTCAAATCCTCCTCCCCTGAACTGCAAGGTGAATTCTTAACCACTGGACCAACAGAGAAGTACCTGTGTGTGTGTGTTTTAATATGAACATAAGAATGCTAAGAATAATAAAGAGGGCGTTCAGTAATCAGAAATTTTGAAGGTCTCTGAAAAATGTAAGGTAAATGGCATTCAGTTCAGGTCAGTTGCTCAGTCGTGTTTGACTCTTTGTGACCCCATGGACTGCAGCACAGCAAGGTTCCCTGTTTATCACCAACTCCCGGAGTTTGCTCAAACTCATGTCCATTGAGCCGGTGATGCCATCCAACCATCTCATCTTCTGTCTCCCCTTCTCCTCCTGCCTTCAATCTTTCCCAGCATCAGGGCCTTTTCCAAGGAGTCAGTTGTTCACATCAGGTGGCCAAAGTATTGGAGTTTCAGCATCGGTCCTTCCAATGAATATTCAGGGTTGATTTCCTTTAGGATTGACTGGTTTGATCTCCTTGCAGTTCAAGGGACTCTCAAGAGTCTTCTCCAACACCACAGTTCAAAAGCAGCAATCCTTTAGTGCTCAGCTTTCTTTATGGTCCAACTCTCACATACATACACGACTACTGGAAAAGCCATTGCTTTGACTAGACGGACCTTTGTTGGCAAAGTAATATCTCTGCTTTTTAATATGCTATCTAGGTTGGTCATAACTTTCCTTTCATGCGAAGAGTTGACTCATTGGAAAAGACCCTGATGCTGGAAGGGACTGGGGGCAGGAGGAGAAGGGGACAACAGAGGATGAGATGGCTGGATGGCATCACTAACTCAATGCACGTGAGTAGGGATGAACTCTGGGAGTTGGTGATGGACAAGGAGGCCTGGTGTGCTGCAATTCATGGGGTTGCAAAGAGTTGGACACGACTGAGTGACTGAACTGAACTGAACTGAACTGATGAGGCACCCTAAGCTTAAAGAATGTATGTATGGGTAACAGGGGAGTGATTGATCTTTTTTGTGTATCTTCATCCCCCTTGAAGCTAATCATCAGGCACCAGAGGCATTCACCCTTGAGCTGAGACAAGTGGGTCTGGGTGAGAGAAGCAGGACAATGTTCCATACCCACAGAAAATGAATTTCCAAAAGACTTCACTCTCTGCATATCTCACCCCTCCTCCAAAATCTCAGGCAGCAGGCTACAGAAAACAGAAATGTCATCCACAGAAAAGCAAACAGGGATTCCCAAATGCAAATGTAAGCACACATAAGAATCACTAAATATTTAAAGAAAACCATCTCCATGACTGAACAAATGCAATGGTTAATACTATCTCAGGAAGCACCATTAATTAAACAAATATGAAAGTGAAGTTGCTCAGTTGTGTCCAACTCTTTGTGACCCCATGGACTATAGCCTACCAGGCTCGTCTCTCCATGGGATTCTCCAGGCAAGAGTACTGGAGTGGGTTGTCATTTCTTTCTCCAGTGATCTTCCCAATCCAGGGATTGAACCCAAGTCTCCCGCATTTCAGGCAGATGCTATAACCTCTGAGCCACCAGGGAAGCCCTAAGGAGTTCTAAAAGAATTGTAATTAAATGGATATTCTCAGAACAGAGATACAGAGGAAGTAAAAATACTTTTTATCATTTTTGAAAATTAAGAGAACTTAAAAACCTAGTGGTCAGACTTTTTTTTCTATTATCATTCTCCAACTAAAAAATGGCACTTCCCTGACAGTCCAGTGGTTAAAACTCCGAGGTTCCACTGCAGGGGGCACAGGTTTCATCCCTGATGGGGAACTAAGATCCCACATGTCACATGGTGCGCAGTGAAAAAAGGAAAAGAAAAGAAATAAATCATGACTTATTGAAGAAATGGCTGATTCTAGGACTGGGGCAAGAAATATTTAAGAAGAGCCTGGAGTATCTTCTAGTGCCAGAAAGTAAAGAGCTCAAAACAACCTCTGCATTGATTGGGACATGCTGTAAAGAATCAGTAGCCAACTGAAAGCTCTCTCAAAGGCCAAAAATGGAACAATTTGAGCAACAAAGTAATATTGGATTATAACCCCAGTATAAAATAAATATCCACGTCTATTCAGAAAACTAAGATTATGGCATCTGGTCCCATCACTTTCTCAAAAGCCTCTTGATGAAAGTGAAAGAAGAGAGTGAAAAAGTTGGCTTAAAGTTCAACATTCAGCAAAGGAAGATCAAGGCATCTGGTCCCATCACTCCATGGGAAATAGCTGGGGAAATGGTGGAAACAGTGTCAGACTTTATTTTTTTGGGCTCCAGAATCACTGCAGATGGTGATTGCAGCCATGAAATTAAAAGATGCTTACTCCTTGGAAGGAAAGTTATGACCAACCTAGATAGTATATTCAAAAGCAGAGACATTACTTTGCCAACTAAGGTCCATCTAGTCAAGGCTTTGGTTTTTCCAGTGGTCGTGTATGGATGTGAGAGTTGGACTGTGAAGAAAGCTGAGCGCTGAAGAATTGATGCTTTTGAACTGTGGTGTTGGAGAAGACTCTTGAGAGTCCCTTGGACTGCAAGGAGATCCAACCAGTCCATTCTAAAGGAGATCAGCCCTGGGATTACTTTGGAAGGACTGATGCCAAAGCTGAAACTCCAATACTTTGGCCACCTCATGTGAAGAGTTGACTCATTGGAAAAGACTCTGATGCTGGGAGGGATTAGGGACAGGAGGAGAAGGGGACGACCGAGGATGAGATGGCTGGATGGCATCACGGACTCGATGAAGGTGAATCTCAGTGAACTCCGGGAGTTGGTGATGGACAGGGAGGCCTGGCGTGCTGTGATTTATGGGATTGCAAAGAACTGAACACAACTGAGTGACTGAACTGAAACTGAACTGAACTGAAGGAATATGATAATCCAGATTAAAAGGGTCCTGAGTGCCGAGTTTCTGTCCTCGAGGAGTTCTGGAGCATCTCCCTCTTGGTATGGCTGTGTGCCCAGACTAGAAGGTCTCTGATACTCCTAGTGTTGGGATTTTACAGAGGCTTCCTCGAGTGGGCATGATCAATTATTAACTCCCATTTCCAGTCCCTTGCCACTCTCTGGAGAGGCAGTGTGGAGGTCAAAATTCCAAGCTTCTAACTATGGCTTGGTCTCTCTGGTGACCAGCCCCCAGGCAGGAGCCATCCAAGAGCCAACCCAGGTCACCTCATAAGTGCCAAAGGTGCTCCTACTGCTCTTAACATTTTGGAATTTACAAGGATTTTGGGAGCCCTGTGTCAGGGATGGGATGAAAGATGGGTATTAGAACTATAGATGTTCCTAGTATTTTTATCACTTATGAATTTTAAAGATTTTAGGAGCTCTGTGCAGCAAATGGGCACAAGACTGATATATATATATTGCCTATTATTTCACACCTGGTATATAATAGTCACTCAGTACATATTAGATCTTCATCTTAATCTGCTATTATTATTAATAATCCACCTAGCGATTATAACTCAGTGAAGTTCTGAAACCACCCCTTCAGAACACTGGATCACACTTTGTACCACCGGTGCTGGCTACTCTGAACCCTGGATCCCACAGTTGCTATGACTGTCCCTGGAAACTCAACTGGTACAACGCCAACCTCAGCTACTTGGGAAAAAACCAAACATCCACTGATAGGGAAGGAAATTGATGAGCTCACTAATGAGAATATATAGAGTGAGAAGAAAATGTAGAGGAAAAAATATCTCCAAGAATGTGAACCTTTAAAGTGTGAGCAGAGGCAGTGAATCCCACAAAAGACAATGAAAAGAGCAGCAAAGAGCTGGGGAGACAAGTCATAGTGTACTGATTTGGAGCAAAAGAGAAGAAAGAGCTTCAAGGAGGGGGCGGTTAACAGTAACCGAGGACACACACATGTCTTCTGGGTTTAGCAAGAAGGAGGTTGTTGGCCACCCTCCTGAAAATAGTTTGCAAGGTCGAGATGTGGAGAAGAAGGGGAACAGAAGCCAGATGACCATGGGCTGTGGAAACAGTGGGAGGCAGGATGGAGGCGGTGAGTGTGGACAACTCTCCCTACAGTGCTGCTGGGGAGGGGAAGGTGAGAACCAGGAGGATACAAACTCAACATGCCCAGGGAGTTTGTTCTGTTTTGCTTAAAGATGGGAGACACTGGATGATATTTAAATGCAGATATGAAAGAACTTGAAGTAATGGAAAATATGAGAAATGGGAACAAGAGAGGAGTTACTGAGAAAGAGGATGGAATGTTTATGGGGAGTCTACTGTGCTTTAGACACCTAGAGACACACCTGAAAAGGAAAGATAGTCCCCAATGTCCACAAAATAGCGAGTCAAAGCAAGTTATTTTCTCTTTCTCTCCTTTATTGCCCACTCTTTCCTCTTTGCCCAAAGTAGTAACTTTTTATAATTGGAAAAAATAGGAACAAATTTAATATTTTCAAACTGAAGCAAGTGTTACACTATGAAGTATAATGTGTTAAGAATTTTCTTTTAAAAATATTTATTTTAATTAATTTATTTGGTTGCGCTGAGTCTCAGCTGTAGCACATGGGATCCGTTATCCTCACTGTGGCATATGGGGTCATTTTTTCAGTTTTGGTATGTGAGATCTAGTTCCCTACCTGGGATTGAACCCAGGCCCAGAGCATCAGAAGAGTGATGTCCTAGCCACTGGACCACCTTGTAAGTCCCTTAAGTATTAAGAATACTTTACAAGTTCTAAATCCTGAACACTTTTACTGGGGATAAGTTCTGAAAATTACAACCCCAATGGTAGCAAATAGTCGTGAACAGAATTGGGGGGAGCACACAGACCGGGTGGTGCAATGGTAAAGAATCCATCTTCCAGTGTAGGAGATACAGGAGGCTAGGGTTCAATCCCTGAGTGAGAAAGTTCCTTGGCGGCAGAAATGGCAACCCGCTCCAGTATTCTTGCCTGGAGAATTCCATGGACAGAGGAGCCTGGTGGGTTATATCCAGGGAGTCACAAGAGTCAGACATGACTGAGAGCACACAGTCACTCACACAGGAGACTGCAAAGGTAGTAAGAATGCTCTTTTTCTGATGGTGGATGACAGGCACAGAGAAGCTATCTATCATTTTTCATTGTAGTTATTCTACTGTACATGCTAGTTATTTAAGGAAAGCAGTTTCAAAAACTACTTTTTAATAGAGCAGAAGATGCATCTAGCAGATTATGTTGCAGTTCTTAGGTTGGATGGTGGGTTCATGACTAATGTTTCATATGCACACACATTCTACACATTTTATGTGTATCAAGTCTTACAAAATTCATCACTTAAAAAGTCAAGAACAGAGAGGAGCATGTCTTCTATAAACCTGGTGAAGACTATCAGTCTGGAAATCCTAACTAGGAAATTCCTGGTCCTGTGTAGGGGTGGGTTTACAGAGATCAAGATGAATGAGTGGGAGGTTTTTGCTTCTGAGTCAGAGTTAAGCAGCCTTCACATTGGCCTTTGTGCTTCACCCTTGGTTGCAGTGTCAATCCCCAAGTACACAGAACTGGCTGAGAAGCAGAAGAATTGATGTAGAACCAAGCAAATTTCAGGCGGCACACAGGTGCCAGCGGCAGGCAGCACAGCCAGCAGTCACATCAGGGCCGGAATGAAGAAGTAGGTGATTGGGAATTCAAGAGGAACTGTATCAAGTGCTGTTTCTCACTCTTGCCTGTTTGGGGTAACTACTTGCCCAGGGTGTGGGGATGTTGAGTGCTAGTTAAATATTCAGATTCCCAGGTCTCCAGACTTTCCACTTTATAATCTCCTGATGACTTGGGTGTTTTAATAAGCACATTTAGGAAACACTGGCAAAGAAGAAAGTGCATCCTAAATCAGAGGATTTGGCCTACTCGCCTAATCCTCTACTGGCCCTCTGCTGAAATTGTTTGCTTTGGTTTGGTTCTGGTGATTTCCATCCATGCTATGATTGCAGACTCTTTGGTAACATGTGGAGACCTTACTTTGGGTGGAGACATAGACTGTTATAACACAAAAGAATCCTTTGAAGAGTCAGAGAACAGGACATCAAGTACCAACTATTTTCTAGATAGTGTACTGGGCATTTTTACATGTATTATCTGACTGATTTTCTCACAGCAACCTTAGGTAGGTACTTTTTATTCCTTTGCTACAGAAGAAAACTAAGCTCACATAGGTTAAGTAATACATCCCAAATTATGCATTAAAAAGGGACAAAGTTAAGATTTGCTTGAACACTCTTGTTGACCTGATCTTTCCTTGGGAAAAGAAAGGTCACATTGCCTTTGAGATCAGCAAGACACCTCATTTTGGGGAGGAGGACATTGAAACACAGGCATGACGACTTGCTCAAAGTCACGAGGAGAGTTACGGTGGATCCAGGATGGTATTCCATGACCCCTGGATCAGGTGAGACACACTGATGTCTCCAGCACAGAGTTCAAACCAGTGGAAGTGGCCCGTGCGCCGCCCCCTCCCCCCACCCACCAGGAGGTTTGCACTTTGGACTGTATTACGCACTTCTGGGTCTGGTTCACCAGCCAAACTCAAGCCTGTGTCTCTGCCAAGATCTCAGCCTTTTATCTCTCTCTCATTTGCTATTTCCCTTATATGAGAATAACTAAGAAAACTACAGCAAAGCACATGTTTGTCAGAGTCAGATCTTTCAGATGAGTTTTTTTAAAAAAAGTTTCCCTTGAAATAGAAGGCAGACTTTTTGTTTTAATGGTTGCCTGTGAAAACTTACCTTGTACTCATTAATAAAGCAGAAGAGGAAGGTTGCCAGGTGGGGACAGAGAATGTGGAGCGGTGACCACAGGTGACAAAGGACTCAGTGGGCAGCAGGCTGTGTTCTTTGACCTGTCAAACAAAGGCGACTCCCTCTGGGCCGCAGTTTGTGCCCGGCAGCCTCAGGACATGGGATTGGGGGCTGGGTAGCAGGGACCTGTGTAATCCCTGCCCCCTTCCTCCTTGGTCCGGTTCACAACCTCTCAGTGTTCTGGGAATAATATGCTCTGAGCTTTCTTCTTTCCCCATCTTCTGTCATGAAGTCCCCTCTACCCAGAAAGCTCTTGATTTTCTCTCTGATCAATTTCTATCCCTTCTTTAGAGCCAAGTTCAAATTCTGTCTCCTTCATGAATAGTTTTGCGCTCTTCACATGCTCTGCCACTTAGACCTTCAGTGCTCGCTGTCGCATACTGTTCTCATACTGTTCTCTAAGTGTTGCCTGTTTCGCACGACTTCCATTTCTGTTTTTGCTGCAGGATCCATCAGGACAGGGAGTCCTGTCTTTTTCATCTTGTCCTCCTTCAGTGCCTTGCACAGCGCCTTTCTTGGCAACATCAATGATTAAAGAACACTGTACAGAACTTCAGACACCTGGCTGGGCTTCCACCACCTAATTTCTGAGTGCCTTCTGTCGGAAGAATCCCACTGTTACTTTTCTCACAGCCCTCAACTTCTTCCCTTCTTTCTGTGCCTCTGCTTGCGGGGCGGGAACCCTTTCAGCTAGTGGTCCTTTTAGAGCACAGGCTGAGTGTTGGGGCATAATGAAATTATTTCTTTCTCGGTGAAGATCCATCTGGAACTCTGGAAGTTATTTTCTGTCCTCTGCTGATGTCAGGGTTCTCGGACTTGGATTTCAATGGGGTTAAAAGATGTCAGAGCAATTATCTTCATGTGAGGAAAGCAAAACTATTTATGTGTATTTCTGTGCCTGCAGTTGGGGAACTGGTAAACTTGAAGGGGAAGCAAAGGTAGTACAAGGAAGCCCCAGGGGGAGGGGAAAGGGAAGGACCCTGGGAAGAGGGCTAGGGGCTTCCCCAGCTCTCCTCCCCTGAGAACATCAGAGCCTTAATGTGGTCTTTGGAGAGATGGTGGCAATGGGCTGAGAAGAATCTGGAAGGGCTTTAAGAGACATCTTGGGGCAGGTTAGGATAAAGGGGCTGACACTGTAGTGGTTTTCAGAGAAGGGATAGTTTGGAGCAACTGCAACTAGAGGCTTATAATCAGAGATTTGCTAATTCTTAGAGTGGAAAGTGGCTCAACCACTGAGTTTATCTTTGAAGAGAGTCTCTGGGACTCAGGCAGAAAAGGCTTGACTGGAAAGAGACTGAGAGGACTAATGAGAACATAATGGCTGTAGATGGGCTGCTGGCCTAGAAAAGAGAAATGCCATGTAATGGTTATAACCCTGAACTCTGAATTTCCCTAATTTAAAGCAGGTTTTGCACCTGATGATCTCCTAACAAAGCCGTGAAGCAGCTTGCAGATTGCACAGTTGATTGCTGGAAAGAGCATGGTGAAGGGAGAACTGAGGGCGACAAACACCTGCTGAGCACTGAGGGAGACAAACGCACTGATGCAGCAGAACACCACCCACGCTGGACGTGGAGTGACTTCACGATTGTCTGCCTCTTGTCTCTGGGTGGCCAGCTGTGCTGGAATGAGGTGGGCTCTTGAGAACTTGAATGGGAACTGCCACTGACCTTCCCCAACAAGGGTCCTTCTACCCAGTGTCATTAGAGCCAATAGAAGGAGGCACATTTGATTCAGAAGCAAAGGAGTTTTGTTCTTTGATCAAAGAATCAAGAGATACAAGCACACGCTCTAGAGAGGCTGTCTCTAACCTTTCTGGCACTAGGAACTGGCTTTGTGGAAGACAATTTTTCCACAGACCAGGAATGGGAGTAGAGAGGATGGTTTTGGGTGGATTCAAGTGCATCACATTTATTGCACACGTTGTTTCCAATATTACTACATCAGGTCCGCCTCACATCATCAGGCATTAGATCCTGGAGGTAGGGCACCCCTGCTCTTTGTGGGGGGAGGGGGCAGAGCTCTCCTGGGGTGGGTGCAGCTGCAGTGCTCAAGGCTCCAAATCCCAGAGCCGATGCAGCATCTTGGCACCCGCCCTCCGCCCCACACCATCTTGCAGGGAGGTGTAGTTCACGGTGCTTCTGCCCCTTAGAGCTGAGGTTTCGGCGCAGCCATTTTGCACTAGGAGTGCAGGTCTGAAGTGTCTGTGCCAGGCCTTTGCACACGGTTCCCTGTAAGCAAGTAGTACCAGACTGAGCACAAAGGGAAAAAAATAGGTTAGACTTTATTTTATTATCCAGATTCTAACTTCCTGTTAGCCACTGATGTGCTTTGCTGATGACAAGACTCTTTGTGTTGTGGCCGCCCCATATTCTTTCCCACCTCTGTACCCGTAAACCACCTGAAATTCTCAGTGGAGTGTGCAGATCAGGATTAAGGTCTCTGTTAGTGCTTTTCCCATGGTTTTCAGTGGTTGGACCTGGCCTGGGCTTTCTTTCCCAGCAGTGCCTGGCAGAGCTCTGCACTTGTCTCAGACCCCACGGTGATTGGTCAGTCCCCTCAGCTCAGATTAATGTTAGATTAGACCATGGCCTTCCACAGGCTTCTGGAAGGAGGAAAGTGGGAAGCCCTGCTATCCCTGTGAGTGGGGAGTGAAACCTAGAGGTAATGGTGGAGGTGGGGCATCAATGAGATTGTCTTATTAATTTACTAGATCTGAGACAGGTGTGCTGATGAAAAGTGAGCCCTAAAGCAAACTTTTGGATTCAGAAATATTTTCATGTTAATTTGAACAATTAAAAGGAAAATGCCTTTTTTTTTTTTAAACAGGGAATTCTAATCCTAAAATGGCACAAATTGCATTTTCTAAAGCGTTAGTCAGGCTTCCCAGGTGACATTAGTGGTAAAGAACCTGCCTGCTCTCGTAGGAGATATAAGAGATATCCCTTGGAGGAGGGAATGGCAAAAGTCAGACATGAGGAGGGAAAATATGTCTTGATAAGCTAGCAGTGATAACTGGAAGTCACAGCCTATGCATTTGATGATGAATGGAACAAACACGTAGTGTTAGAAACTGGTGGCCTGACTCCCCAGTGCTCCTGTGGTATCTTTCTTGGCATCCTGGAGAATGCAGTGAAAAGAAGGAATAATTGGACCTGCATACCTAAGGAAGGGCTTTCTTGGTGGCTCAGCAGTAAAGAATCAGCCTGCCAATGCAGGAGACATGGGTTTGATCCCTGGGTGGGCAAGATCTCTGGAGAAGGAAATGGCAACCCACTCCAGTGTTCTTGTCTGGAAAATTCCATGGGCAGAGGAGCCTTACAGGCTACAGTCCCTGGCATAGCAAAAAAGTAGGCCATCACTTAGTGACTAAACAACAACCACAAATGTAAGGAAACTAACTGATGGGGGTGTGCCAGTATAGCATGGTACCCTCCCTGGAGTTTTCTTTCTCCATTTCTATCAGATGTGTAGAATCAGTACAATATCACACAGGCGCTCCTCCCCATGCATGGCTCTGGGAGGCACAAATTTCCTTGAACGTGATTTAGTTAAATAACAGCAACTTCCAAACGAGAGTTCCAGTTTCAGTATAGTATAGTAACTGAGAGTAATTACATAAATTACAAACTTCTGGGCTAAGCCAACAATCCTGAAATCATTACATAGATAGCAAATGCCCGTTAGGAGCACTGACCAGTCCCGTCACTTCTTTAAAAGTCTGTCAAAGATTGGTCACTGGGCACCTGTCACCTGTGCAAGGACAGGAGAGCCTTCTGTAGTTGTTCTCAGTAATAAACCCCTGCAACATTAAATTTTTTTTAAATTGAAAAATATTAGCAATTGAAATGGACTTGAATGAAAACTGAAAGACACAATTGTCCAACAAAGATGAAAATGCCAAAAAGAAGCAGAAAGAGTTAACACTGGAAGTGAAATTTGAATCGAATATAAACAGAGTTCTAGAAGAAATAGCTGACTGGGGCTGCTGACACTATCACCACTCCTTCTGGATATGAGTTATGTCTTCACCAAGGCACAGAAAAGAATCTTGCTCTGTATCAAAGTCATACAACAAGAAGGCAAGCACTATTTGAATTACTCTTGATAACTTATTTTAAAAACACATCGAACATTTATTTCACTTTTGCAGAACAAGAGTCCTAGTTAGTTGCTACCATGGTTGCTTAATTTAGACAAAAATAACCACATGTATCCACATGTGGCATGAGGCACATGAGGCATCCACATGTATCCATGCCTAGATGTCCAGACTGAATTGGAAACCATTCTAATTGGCAAAGTTTTTTTTTTTTTTTCAGTTTTCACTCGAGGAAAACAGGCATTCATGTGCTATTTCTAGATGTATGAGTAGAGTATGAACTTGGGCAGGGGGATATTGTGGGAACCACATTGCAGAGGGCCACAGTGACATTCTCACACTGATAACCCTTTTTAAACAAAGAGTTTTACCACTCAAAATTTATAATGTGTTAAAGTGGACTAAATAAATATTAGTGGTACTATGTTTCATTTTCTTATACAGTTATAACCAACAGTAAAGAATTTTTAATATTTTGACATTGTTTAAAGCTTGTGGAACAATTTTAATTTTCCCATTGATTATTAAAATCATGTTGCTTGGTTTCAGCTTGTACAGGAATTTTTAATGGCTTATACTATTGGGCAAAATGAGCACTGTTCATTCTCTCTCTTTCTCTCTCTCTCTCTCTCACACACACACACACACACACACACACACACACACACACACACGGTTGTCTTTGATTTGCTAACATTTTAAAGGGGCTTTTTTGCATTTATGTATACGAGAGATTGGCTTATGGGTTTCATTGTTGTTATTGTTGCTGCTAAGTCACTTCAGTTTTGTCCGACTCTGTGCATCCCTATAGATGGCAGCCCACCAGGCTCCCCCGTCCCTGGGATTCTCTAGGCAAGAACACTGGAGTGGGTTGCCATTTCTGCCTCCAATGCATGAAAGTGAAAAGTGAAAATGAAGTAGCTCAGTTGTGTCTGACTATTGGTGACCCCATGGACTGCAGCCTACCAGGCTCCTCTGTCCATGGGGTTTTCCAGGCAAGAGTCCTGGAGTGGGTTGCCGTTGCTTTCTCCAGTTGTTATTGTAGTGACCTTATTAGATTTCATAACTCACAAGTTGGAAAATAGCTCCCTCTTTTTTTCTGGAACTGATTGTGTCTAAGATTGATATTATTTCTGAAATATTTGGAAGAATTTACCAGCAAGGCTATCTTGTCCTAGAGATTTCTTTGTGGGGAGGGTTGAAATTAACAGTTCAATTTCTTTAAGAGATACCAGGTTTTGTTTTTCTCCCTGTTTCAATTGTAGTAAAAATTTTCAATTTGGTTTTCTAGGAGGTTTTCTTTTTTAAATATTTATTTATTTGGCTGTGCTGGGTCTTAGTTATGACATGTGGGTTCTAGCTCACTGACCAGGGATCAAACCCAGGACCCTTCCCTTGGGAGAGCAAAAAAAACCCAAAAAACAAACCACTCCCTAGGAGTTTTTCATGCCGTCTAAAAATTTAAACTTATTGATATAAGCTTATTTATAATACCCTCTTACTATTATTTTGATATTTGTAGGACCTTCAGTGATATCTCCTTTTATAGTCATGATATTGGTAATTTGTGTCTTTTTTTTCCCCAAGTTGCTGCTGCTGCTGCTGCTGCTAAGTCACTTCAGTCATGTCTGACTCTGTGTGACCCCATAGACGGCAGCCCACCAGGCTCCTCTGTCCCTGGGATTCTCCATGCAAGAACACTGGAGTGGGTTGCCATTTCCTTCTCCAATGCAGGAAAGTGAAAAGTGAAAGTGAAGTCACTCAGTTATGTCCGACCCTCCGCAACCCCATGGACTGCAGCCTTCCAGGCTGCTCCATCCATGGGATATTCCAGGCAAGAGTACTGGAGTGGGTTGCCATTGCCTTTTCCACCAAGTTGCTAGAGGTCTATAAATTTTATTAAATTTCTTTTAAAAAGCTTTTGCCAAAACATTATTAAAATACAGTAGATTTTAAAGATTGTATTTTATTTATATCTAGTCTTATTTTTGGAAATTTCTTTTTATTCTTTTGGTTTAGGTTTGCTTTGCTTTAGCTACGTTTGCAAGTTTTGATGGTACCGTGAAACTCAAAATACTTTGTAATTTCATTTGTGGTTTCCCCTTTCACCCGTGGGTCATTCAAAGTATTGTTGCTTAAATTTTAAGAATTTGGAGATGTTCTAGTTTAATTTTACTTTGAATTAAAGTAAATTAATTCAAAGGTGCCAGGTAATTTCTCCCCTTTCAAATTTGTTAAGGCTTGCTGTTATGTGTTGAATTATGCCTCCCCAAAGATTCTGAGTGCACTCATCTCACACGCTAGTAAAGTAATTCCCAAAATTCTCCAAGCCAGGCTTCAGCAATACATGAACCATGAACTTCCAGATGTTCAAGCTGGTTTTAGAAAAGGCAGAGGAACCAGACATCAAATTGCCAACACCCACTGGATCATCGAAAAAGCAAGAGAGTTCCAGAAAAACACCTACTTCTGCTTTATTGACTATGCCAAAGACTTTGACTGTGTGGATAACAACAAACTGTGAAAAATTCTGAAAGACATGGGAATACCAGACCACTTGACCTGCCTCTTGAGAAACCTGTATGCAGGTCAGGAAGCAACAGTTAGAACTGGACACAGAAAAACAGACTGGTTTCAAATAGGAAAGAAGTGTGTCAAGGCTATGTATTGTCACCCTGCTTATTTAACTTACATGCAGAGTACATCATGAGAAACGCTGGGCTGATGACGCACAAGCTGGAATCAAGATTGCAGGGAGAAATATCAATAACCTCAGATATGCAGATGACACCACCTTTATGGCAGAAAGTGAAGAGGAACTAAAAAACCTCTTGATGAAAGTAAAAGAGGAGAGTGAAGAAGTTGGCTTAAAGCTCAGCATTCAGAAAACGAAGATCACGGCATCTGGTCCCATCACTTCACGGAAAATAGATGGGGAAACAGTGGAAACAGTGTTAGACTTTATTTTGGGGGGCTCCAAAATTACTGCAGATGGTGACTGCAGCCATGAAATTAAAAGACGCTTACTCCTTGGAAGGAAAGTTATGACCAACCTAGATAGCATATTCAAAAGCAGAGACATTACTTTGCCAACAAAGGTCTGTTTAGTCAAGGTTATGGTTTTTCCTGTGGTCATGTATGGATGTGAGAGTTGGACTGAGAAGAAAGCTGAGTGTCAAAGAATTGATGCTTTTGAAGTGTGGTGTTGGAGAAGACTCTTGAGAGTCCCTTGGACTGCAAGGAGATCCAACCAGTCCATTCTAAAGATCAGTCCTGGGTGTTCTTTGGAAGGATTGATGCCAAAGCTGAAACTCCAATACTTTGGCCACCTCATGCAAAGAGCTGACTCATTGGAAAAGACTCTGATGCTGGGAGGGATTAGGGGCAGGAGGAGAAGGGGACGACAGAAAATGAGATGGCTGGATGGCATCACGGACTCGATGGACGTGAGTTTGAGTGAACTCTGGGAGTTGGTGATGGACAGGGAGGCCTGGCGTGCTGCAATTCATGAGGTCGCAAAGAGTCAGACATGACTGAGCGCCTGAACTGAGCTGATCTGAAAGATTTTTAAGTTGTAATCCTCAGTACCTATAAATGTGACTTTATTTGGAAGTACCATCTTAGCAGATTGCCAAGTTAATATGAGGTCACCGGGGGGCCCTAATCCAATATGACTGTGTCCTTATAAAAAGGGGAAATTTGGAAACAGACACAGAAACATACCAGCACAATCCCATGTGGAGATGAAGGCAGAGATTGGGGTAATGCATCTACAAGCCAAGAAACATAAAAAATGGCCAGCAAACCACCAAAGCTAGGAGAGGGAGATGGAACAAATTCTCCTACACAGACTACGTAAGGAATCAATCCTGCCAACACCTTGTTCTGCTCTCAGACTTCTAGCCTCCACAACTGTGAGATAATAAGTTTCTGTTGTTTGAGTCATCCAGTTTGTGATAGTTTGTTATAGCACCTCTAGAAAAATAATATACTTGCTTCACAGTTCAGCAAATGTTCAATTTTGCCAAGTATTCCATGCATACTTGAAAAAATTTTAATGCCATTGTTGGGTGTAGTGTCCTGTATATTAGTGAGGTTAAATTTGTTTATTATGTTATATGAGTCTTTTTTAACCTTACTGACTTCTTGTACGCTTGTTCTGTCAGTTAGCGAGAGCTGCTACTGCTACTGCTGCTAAATCGCTTCAGTCGTGTCCTACTCTTTGCAACCCCATAGATGGCAACCCACCAGGCTCCCCCATTCCTGGGATTCTCAAGGCAAGAACACTGGAGTGGGTTGCCATTTCCTTCTCCAATGCATGAAAGTGAAAAGTGAAAGTGAAGTCGCTCAGTCCTGTTCGACTCTTAGCGACCCCATGGACTGCAGCCTACCAGGCTCCTCTGTCCATGGGATTTTCCAGGTAAGAGTCCTGGAGTGGGTTGCCATTGCTTTCTCCAGTTAGCAAAAGAGGTATGTTGAAATATCTCTTTATGATTTTAAATCTGTGGGGCTTCTGTAATTCTGAAAAATTTTGCCTCATATATTTTATGCTGCTGCTGCTGCTGAGTCGCTTCAGTAGTGTCCGACTCTGTGCATCCTTATAGATGGCAGCCCACCAGGCTCCCCCATCCCTGGGATTCTCCAGGCAAGAACACTGGAGTGGGTTGCCATTTCCTTCTCCAATGCATGAAAGTGAAAAGTGAAAGTGAAGTCGCTCAGTCCTGTTCGACTCTTAGCGACCCCATGGACTGCAGCCTACCAGGCTCCTCTGTCCATGGGATTTTCCAGGTAAGAGTCCTGGAGTGGGTTGCCATTGCTTTCTCCAGTTAGCAAAAGAGGTATGTTGAAATATCTCTTTATGATTTTAAATCTGTGGGGCTTCTGTAATTCTGAAAAATTTTGCCTCATATATTTTATGCTGCTGCTGCTGCTGAGTCGCTTCAGTAGTGTCCGACTCTGTGCATCCTTATAGATGGCAGCCCACCAGGCTCCCCCATCCCTGGGATTCTCCAGGCAAGAACACTGGAGTGGGTTGCCATTTCCTTCTCCAATGCATGAAAGTGAAAAGTGAAAGTGAAGTGGCTCAGTCGTGTCTGACTCTTTGCGACCCAGTGGACTGCAACCTACCAGGCTCCTCCATCCATGGGATTTTTCAGGCAAGAGTACTGGAGTGGGGTGCCATTGCCTTCTCCATATTTTACGCTATATTATTGCATATATATATATTTAAGATTGTTCTATCTTCTTGGTGAATTTCTCTCCTTTCATTGCTAAGTGTTCCTTTTTTTCTCTACTTATATTTTTTTGCCTTCTGGTATATTGCATCTGATATATGTATACTGAGTGCTTGCATATGTATCTTTTCCCAACCTTCCACTTTCAGTCTTTCTGTCACCCTATATTTAAGAAATGTCTCCTACAAATAGCATGTAGATTTTTAAAAAATCCAATGTGATCTTTTTTGGTCTTTTAATTAGAGATTTAGT
The DNA here is from genome assembly GCA_006408675.1 of Madoqua kirkii. Lineage (NCBI taxonomy): Eukaryota > Metazoa > Chordata > Mammalia > Artiodactyla > Bovidae > Madoqua > Madoqua kirkii. The sequence continues at coordinate 177 of SJYC01146774.1, read as the reverse complement.
CAATTTTCAGATAATGGCATTATGGGCAAATTTGGGTTTATGTCTATCATTTCATTATTTGTTTTATATTTGATCTATCTGTTTGTATGTTCTTTATTTCCTTTCTTATCTTCTGGATTAATAAAAAATTATTATTTCATCCCCATCATCTTTATTAATTTGTTTTGAATTCTCTTA
>SJYC01146773.1:0-16747 GCA_006408675.1 Madoqua kirkii | reverse complement strand
ATCATAAATGGATGTTGAATTTTGTCGAAAGGTTTTTCTACATAAGATGATGTTTAATTCTTATCCTCCCAGGAGTTAAGGTGACTATCATACAGTCTTAGAGCTGTTGCTTTTCCCCAGCCTGACTGTAGGGCTAGACTCTGGTCATCAGAGAATGATTTTTCCAATAGCTACACCTCAGCCCAAGTTCACAAGGTAATTTTTTTTTTTTTTTAGTTTGCAAAAGGAGCACTTATATCACTATTTCCCTGACCTCTTATTTCACTCTTGGTAGTTTATCTCCCACCTCACAAGAGTCAAAAACTCTAATCTCTGGAAAAATTGAATCAGAGAGTCTTTCTACTTGAAGATGTAAGGCAAAGTGGAAATGCCAAACAGAAAGAAGGATGAATAATGAGTATCTGATTCCTATGGTGAGACTAAAGTTGGCTCACAGAAAGCATCTTTTAGGCAGGAGTTTTGAAGAGACCTCTCTGGAAATATTAACATTTTCAGAGACAATATCAACTAATACTGGTTCATTTTCAGTGAAATAGTGGGCTAGTTACATGATAACTTCACAAGGAAGCTTTCCAACAATCATGTCCTGCTCATGCACCCAAGAACTCTTATGATTTATACTGTGCCTTTTTCATGTGTAAATGGAAATAAAAGAATCACCCGACACTCAAAAAAAGACCTTACTATAAAGGAAATCAAAACATGAAAGCAACAACAACAGAAATAATGAGCAGAAAGAGGACCTAGAGGAAAAGCGATAATGCAAGGGACACAGTCAAACTTCAAAGAAACTGTAATAAACATTATTAAAGAGGTACCAGAATTTGTTGCAGTAATAAACAATAACAGGGTGCTACATAAAAGCATAGATCATGAATAACTCCTGGAAGATAAAAATAGGGTAACTAAAATAAAATGTTCAGTGAAAAGATTGGAGGATAAGATTGAGGAACTATCACAGAGATAGAACAATGAGACAGAGAAGAAAAACCAAGATAGAAAAACCAAGGAAATTAGAGGATTAAATTATGAGGTCCAACATCTGACATCAAGTTGCAGAAAATGAACTTCTAAATTAAGTTAAGGGAGAAGAAATTATTTTAAAATGTGATAAAAACGTTAACAATTGAGGAATATGTGTCCAGATTTAAATGGCTGAATGTCCCTGCAAGCAATAAAAATGATGGACTGTGAGAAACATCAGTTTGAAATTTTAGAGTATTACTCTAGGTTATGATTCTTAAAACTTTCCAGAGAAAATAAACAGTCACAAGCAAGAAATAATGAATAAGAATAGTACTTATTCTTAACCTCTTAATCTGTTTCTTAACCTCAACATTTGGAAAAATGAAGATTTGAATGAAAACAGAATTTTCTACTTGATCAAAGTGTGAAGGTAGACTGAAGTTAAAATGTTTTAAATTTAATTTTATATGCCAGTTCTTAAAAATTTTACTTACCATGTACATTTTGGGGCTTCCCCAGTGTCTCAGCAGTAAAGAATCCACCTGCAATGCAGGAGCCATAGGAGACAGAGGTTCCATCCCTGGGTTTGGAAGATCCCTTGGAGGAGGAAATGGCAATACACTTCAGTATTCTCGCCTGGAGAATCCCCATGGACAGAGGAGCCTGGCAGGCTACAGTCCATGGTGTCGCAGAGTTGGACACAACTGAAGTGACTTAGTACACATGCACATATGTACATTTTATGAGCAACTTACCAGAGAATGTGCTGCTTCACTGAAATAAGGGAATAAACCAAGAAAGAGGAAGATATATAGTATCCAGGAACTAGAGGATCCAGTTTAAAATAGCACTAATGGGAAGTCCCAAAAGATAATTATGGAGCAGTCCTAGAAAAGCAACCTCTGCAGAGAGAAAAAATAGTTTGGGAGGCTCTGGAAGGGTGTGTGCATGCTAAGTCACTTTAGTCGTCTCTGTGTGACCCTATGAACCATACCCTACCAGGCTCCTCTCTCCATGGGATTATCCAAGCAAGAATACCGGAGTGGATCGCCATGCCCTCCTCCAAGGGATCCTCCCAACTGAGAGATTGAACTAGCTCTCTTGGATCTCTTGCATTGGCAAGCGTGTTCTTTATCACTAGTGCCACCTGGGAAGCCCTCTAGAAGGTGAGCTTAAGAGACAGAAAATGATATATTTACAAGAAAAACAAAGATCCAACTTCTATAGAATTGGAGACCCTGAAAAAGGAAACCAAAAATTGAAGCAGAAAAGCAAAACTAATATGTAAAAATTATAATTCAAGAAAAATCAGAAATAAAGTGAAAAGTGAAGTCTCTCAGTCGTATCTGACTCTTTGTGACCCCATGGACTGTAGCCTACCAGGCTCCTCCATCCATGGGATTCTCCAGGCAAGAACACTGGAGTGTGTTGCCATTTCCAAGGAAACACATTTAGCTGTTGAAAGGAGCACCATGATTTTGGGGAAATTTTTTTACTATAAGTATCTCTAGTCACCCTGCTTATTTAACTTCTATGCAGAGTACATCATGAGAAACATTGGGCTGGAAGAAGCACAAGCTGGAATCAAGATTGCCGGGAGAAATATCAATAACCTCAGATATGCAGATGACACCATCCTTATGGCAGAAAGTGAAGAACTAAAGAGCCTCCTGATGAAAGTGAAAGAAGAGAGTGAAAAAGTTGACTTAAAGCTCAACATTCAGAAACTAAGATCATGGCATCTGGTCCCATTACTTCATGGCAAATAGATGGAGAAACAGTGGAAACAGCGGCTGACTTTATTTTTCTGGGCTTCAAAATCACTGCAGATGGTGACTGCAGCCATGAAATTAAAAAACACTTACTCCTTAGAAGGAAAGTTATAACCAACCTAGACAGTATATTCAAAAGCAGAGACATTACTTTGCCAACAAAGGTCTGTCTAGTCAAAGCTATGGTTTTTCCAGTAGTCATGTACGGATGTTAGAATTGAACTATAAAGAAAGCTGAGTGCTGAAGAATTGATGCTTTTGAAGTGTGGTGTTGGAGAAGACTCTTGAGAGTCCCTTGGACTGCAAGGAGATCCAACCAGTCCATCTTAAAGGAAATCAGTCCTGAATTTTCATTGGAAGGACTGATGCTGAAGCGGAAACTCCAATACTTTGGCCACCTATGCAAAGAATGGACTCATTGGAAAAGACCCTAAAGCTGGGAAGGATTGAAGGCAGGAGGAGAAGGGGACGACAGAGGATGAGATGGTTGGATGGCATCACCGACCCAATGGACATGAGTTTGAGTAAACTATGGGAGTTGGTGAAGGACAGGAAGGCCTGGCGTACTGCAGTCCATGGGGTTGCAAAGCGTCAGATATGACTGAGAGACTGAACTGAACTGATATAATGACATCCTATTAGCAGAGTACCCTCAGTGGCCAGATTTTGGTTTATTAATACCATTTTTCATAGAAAGGAACAGGACACCTAAAACTGGGTTACACCTACTTCATCTGTCTTCACTAATCAAAGTTGTTTTAAGACTTGCATGTCCTCTAAGTATGACATAACCTAAACAATGTTTGCCCAAGTTGTTTTTTGGAAACTTGGAGTCAGTTGTGTCTAGTGCAGCTGAGCTGGTTAAGACTGGATGGGACCACCAACTCTTCAACTGGACTAGTATGAATGTCTGATTAATGACCCTTTGAATATTCAGAGGCCTGCAGTTTAGTTACACCTGCTAAGAATGTTAATTATGTCACCTTTTTCCAATCACCTTTCCCACACTTCCCACACCTCAGACCACCCCACTTATCCTGTTATCCCATAAATACCCCAACTGGTCTGTCTTTAAAAGTGGACTTGAGATTCATTGTCCTGTGTACCCACTTAGCTGCCTTGCAAATAAATCCTTTTTTTGATGCAAATTTTGGTATCTCAGGGCTTCCCTAGTGGCTCAGAGGTTAAAGCGTCTGCCTCCAATGCGGGAGACCGGGGTTCAATCCCTGGGTCGGAAAGATCCCCTGGAGAAGGAAATGGTAACCTACTCCAGTATTCTTGCCTGGAGAATCCCATGGACAGAGGAGCCTGGCAGGCTATAGTCCATGGGGTCGCAAAGAGTCGGACACGACTGAGTGACTTTACTTACTTGGTATCTCAGTCTTTTGGCTTGCTTGCTGTGCGTTTAGCAAAATGAACCTGGTTAGATAACAAACCTTGAGAGATTGGCTGGTTTCAAGTCTGGGCAACAGAATATGTAAGATGATCCCAGAATAACTTGTTTATAGAAAGCAAGTAAGCACCCAAAGAGGAGTGGGGTCATGTCCAAAGGACTCAGGAACAAGCTTGGGGGGCTTCCACTGGCCAAAGTTGGGATAACCTGAGCATCAAAAAGAAGAATAACTACAAATGATTAAAACATATAAACATGTACAAGTCAATTAATCTCTAATCATATTGAGCAAAATCCTAAACAATATAAACCTTGTTTACTGATTATTGACGGTCACTGCTACAGCAACTTCTTACTCTTGATATTAGTAATTACTCTCGATATCAGTAATTAAAGGGAAAGAGCCAAGTACACCTGTTGGACTTAACTACATTGTTTTGGTTTTTAAGCAAATGCTCTACTGAAGAATGCTGCCTAAAAACAAAAAGAGTTGAAAACTGGATAGTCACATATATCACTGCCCAGGCCCAGGGTTGGTCCCCAGGGGAAAAATAAGAATTTACAGTGGAGGAATCTGGTAATCACCACCTTACCCCAATAATCAAATCAGTATCCCAGTGGTGGGACAACTGGATGTCATATGCTATCTCTGGATGTAGGATGACAAACACAGCATCACCTATGAAATATTCTTGCTTAAAATGTTTAACCAGAATCTGATTAAGCCATTTGATCTAACTAAGAAACACAGAGGACACAGGAAAAAAATTAAAATCAGCAACCAGACATACCCACAATGCGGCTATTCTCACTTAGAAAAGACTTCAGAGACACATTTGCCAAATAGACTGATCTGAATTGACCAGCTATAAAGGTATTCTGGGGGAGGGACTAACTAGGAAATTCAAATACAGATTAGATATTCAGTCATTCTAGAAGGTTTTCATGAATTTTGTTAGGTGTGAAAAATACTATCATGATCACATAGAAGAAATAGGTCCTTACTTTTCAGAAAATGAAAGTATTAGTCTCTTAGTCGTGTCTGACTCTTTGCTACCCCATGGACTGTAGCCCAAAAGCCCCTCTGTCAAAGACTGATCTGAATTGACCAGCTATAAAGGTATTCTGGGGGAGGGACTAACTAGGAAATTCAAATACAGATTAGATATTCAGTCATTCTAGAAGGTTTTCATGAATTTTGTTAGGTGTGAAAAATACTATCATGATCACATAGAAGAAATAGGTCCTTACTTTTCAGAAAATGAAAGTATTAGTCTCTTAGTCGTGTCTGACTCTTTGCTACCCCATGGACTGTAGCCCACAAAGCCCCTCTGTCAATGGGATTTTCCAGGCAAGAATACTGGAGTGGTTGCCATTCCCTCCTCCAGGGGAACTTCCTGACCCAGGGATCGAACCCAGGTCTCTTGCACTGCAGGTAGACTCCTTACCATTTTTTAGCCACCAGGGAAGCCCTACTTTTCAGAAGTACATCCTAAAATATATAGGGGTGAGATATAATGTGTGGTTATTAGTTTGGAATACTTCAGCATAAGAAAACTGAAGCAAATATGGCAAAATATTAGCAATTAAAAACTCTAGGTGGTGGATATGAGTGTTCATAATACCATTTTTTTCTGCTCTTCCATATGTTTGAAATTTTCAATAATAAAAAACATTCTAAAGATGTTTGACAAATGAAACATCTGGCTGTCTATGTGTTTCTGCTGGTTTGTCTTTGAGATGAGTTGAGAGGAAACTGGAAGTTAATGGCTAGAGTGATGGGATTGTTCCATCAGTGAGGTGTGCTTTGAGGCCCTTAATCACAAGGTTGGAAGGTGACCAACAGGACAACTGGCCAAGATGTAGATCACAGGGTGTGACACACAGCCTGAGGACTTCTTCCTCAATTCTATCCTGCCCTGAGGCTTTGAGTTCTGTCTTCAGTTCAGCTCAGTTGCTCAGTCATGTCTGACTCTTTGCGACCCCATGAATTGCAGCATGCCAGGCTTCCCTGTCCATCACCAACTCCCGGAGTTCACTCAGACTCACGTCCATTGAGTCGGTGATGCCATCCAGCCATCTCATTCTCTGTTGTCCCTTTCTCCTCCTGCCCACAATCCCTCCCAGCATCAAAGTCTTTTCCAGTGAGTCAACTCTTCGCATAAGGTGGCCAAAGTATTGAAGTTTCAGCTTTGGCATCAGTCCTTCCAAAGAACACCCAGGACTGATCTCCTTTAGAATGGACTGGTTGGATCTCCTTGCAGTCCAAGGGACTCTCAAGAGTCTTCTCCAACACCACACTTCAAAAGCATCAATTCTTTGGCAGTCAGCTTTCTTCACAGTCCAACTCTCACATCCATACATGACCACTGGAAAAACCATAGCCTTGACTAGACAGACCTTTGTTGGCAAAGTAATGTCTCTGCTTTTGAATATGCTATCTAGGTTGGTCATAACTTTCCTTCCAAGGAGTAAGCGTCTTTTAATTTCATGGCTGCAGTCACCATCTGCAGTGATTTTTCAGCCCCCCAAAATAAAGTCTGACACTGTTTCCACTGTTTCTCCATCTATTTCCTGTGAAGTGATGAGACCAGATGCCATGATCTTCTTTTTCTGAATGTTAAACTTTAAGCCAACTTTTTCACTCTCCTCTTTCACTTTCATCAAGAGTTCTGTCTAACTAGGGGTCAAACTGTCCTGGATAGTCCTTTAAGTAGTGGAGCAGTCATTCAGATTGACTTACTATGATCTTGGGTCTCCCCTATGACCCATTAAGGAAGTTCAGTTGGAATCATGTATTGGTCCACTACTTCTGTCTCTGAGAATCATTTATCCACATGTATTTGTGCCTCTGGCCCACTAGAAACTTGGGGCTAAAGAGAAAGCATGAAGCTCCTTCCTGACCTGAATCATTCTGTCTCTGCTTGAAGACACCAAATTTCAGAGAAATAGAGAAACAGTTATTTAAACAGTTGAAGTTTTCAACTTCAGTTTTAAAATAGAGATTCACTATACCGAGTCTAGGTCTCATCATTCTGAGTTCATACTCTTCTTTTTTGCTTTTTAATGTATTTTAATTTGATAAATTTGACATGTTATAGCTTATATATTTGAAGTGTACAGTGTGCTACTTTGACAAATTTAGATAGTGTAATATGATTGCCACGGAAGCAGTATTTATCACATTATTATTGCACAATATTACTGTCTATATTCATTATACTGTGCTATGGTTTATTTACTATTTATTACTAGTTTGTACCCTTAAACACCATCAGTCTTATCCCCCACACTTCTGTCCACAGGTAATCACCAACTGTTTATTTTTTAACAGGTTTGATTTTTTTGGAGCCACACATAAGTGATTTCTATAGTACTTTTCTTTTTCTGTCTGACTTATCTCACCTACATAACATGCTCAAGTTCATCTATGTTGCTGCAAAGGGGAGTATATTTTCTTTTCTCATGACAGAATAATATTCTATTGTCTATGTATGTATCTATATCATATCTTTTTAATCTATTCATCCATTGATGGACATTTGGGTTGTTTCCATATCATAGTTATTGTGAATAAAGCTACAATGAACATGGACATACGTATATCTCATTGAAATCCTGTTTTTATTTCCTTAGGGCACATACCCAGAAATGGAATACTATATTGTGTATTATACCATTTTTTTATTTTTTGAGGGATCTCTGTATTGTTTTCCAAAGTGAAACTATGATGAACGAATTTATATTCCCATCAACAGTGGATAAAGTTTTCCTTTGCACAACATCCTCACCAGCACTTGTTGTCTCTTATCTTTTTGCTGATACCCTAATAGGTGTGAGGTGATACCTCATTGTGATTTTGACTTGCATTTCCATGATGGTTAGAGATGTTGAGAATCTTTTCATGTGCCTCTTGGGACATGATTTTTGCTTTTGTCTGTGCCTTTAGTGTCTTGTTCAAAAAATTCTTGCCAAGACCAATATCAATAGGCTTCTTGTCTAGGTTTTTTCCTAGGAATCTTATGGCATAGAGCCTTTTTTTTTTTTTTTAAGAATTATTTATTTGGCTGCATTGGAACTTAGTTGTGGCATGTTGCTCTGAGCCATGTGGGATCTTAGTTCTCTGACCAGGGACTGAACCTATGTCCCTTGCATTGCAAGGTGGATTCTTAACCACTGGATCACCAGGGAAGTCCAGGTATCAGGTCTTATGTTTAAGTCAGCAATCCATTTTGTAAATTCTTTTTAATCATACGTTCTATGCAGTTGCTACAAATTTGCCTCCATCCAGATCCTTCCTTGGTGCTACAAGAAATTTTTTAGGTGTTTTCACACTACCCACTGGGCAGCCTGCTTCAAAAAACATTTAAAGGACAAGACTGTGTTTTACTTGGAAAGTGGGGGTTGTTACAGCATTAAACAGTTACATGGGGCAGCACGTGCGGAGAGCAAGTGCTCATGACTGCTGATATGAGAGGGTGCTTCTGAGAAAAGCTGAGGCTGGCTGAGCCCTTGGGTACTTTCTTGGTGGGATCCTCACATTGTAGTCAGTATTCGGGTGCAAGAAACTGATTTTGTCTCTGTTTCCAGAAAGCACAAGACTTTCCAGGCCCAAGTCACCCAAGTGAAATTCACAAGAGACTTCTGGGAAACCAGGATGCTTTTTTTTTTTTTTTTTTTTTTTTGCTTTCAGAGAAGGACATGCTTATCCAGAAACCCAAATATTTGTGTCTGTATTGAGGGACATCCTCTCTATGAAGGACAGAGAATCAAAGCCATCCCAGCATTTTGGCTGGTGAATTTTGAATCAGAGAAAAGGATGTTGGGTATGGGAGGGAAGATTACCTTAATGGGACCAAAGTATCCACCCACCCAGCCAGTTCAGTGTCTTTACTTATCTCCTTTGTATCAGCTGGGATTCTCTCTCTCTCTCTCTCTCTTTAGTCGCTAAGTTGTGTCCAACTCTTGTGATCCCATGCTTCTCGGTCCATGGGATTCTCCAGGCAAGAATACTGGAGTGGGTTGCCATTTCCTTCTCCATAGGTGAGATTAACATTTTCCAAAGGTTGTTCTTCAGTTCCTTTTGTCTACATATGTTATTATAATCGATTAGATAACAGGTTTTCTTTCCCTCTTCAGCTTATTATTACCTTGATTGGATTCCTAAGTCATTCTTCCTTCTTTGATCAAGCATTCATCAAGGTAAAGACATCATTCATTTCATGAGACTTTCCCTAGTTCAACTTCTAGATGGTAACTTAGTTCAAAGGCCTGCCACTGGTTACCAGCTGGCAACCAAGCAGATGGGAAGGACTCTAGGCCAGTGGTTCCTAGACAGGAAACCCAATGGGAGCTATAAGTGTAAGAAAGTTTTCCCTATCAGAAGTCACATCCGATGCTCTCCTTAAGGTTATGATGGCTCTGTCAGTCCTTTCCTCATAGCATTGCCAGTGCCTCAATCTCCGAAAGACCATTTTGAATAGGACTCTCATGTCACCCATCATCTTGGCAGAGTTGTCTTCTTTCAAGGCGACAATGTGGAGAAAAATGTGGAAGCATGTCCGTCTCCAGGACATCCTGGAGAACGAGAGGCCTTAGGAAGCATCGCTATGAACAATGGTAGTGGAGGGATGGAATTCTAGCTGAGCTATTTCAAGTCTTAAAAGATGATGCTGTGAAAGTGCTTCACTCAATATGCCAGCAAATTTGGAAAACTCAGCAGTGGCCACAGGACTGGAAAAGGTCAGTTTTCATCCCAATCTCAAAGAAAGGAAACGCCAAAGAATGTTCAAACTACCTCACAATTACACTCATGTCACACGCTACCAAAATAATGCTCAAAATTCTTCAAACAAGGCTCCAGCAGAGCATGAACTGAGAATTTCCAGATGTCCAAGCTGGATTTATAAATGGCAGAGAAACCAGGGATCAAATTGCCAACACCTGTTGGATCATCAAAAAAGGAAGAGAGTTTCAGAAAAACATCTACTTCTGCTTCATTGACTATGTAAAAGACTTTGTGTGAATCACAACAAACTGTGGAAAATTCTTCAAGAGATGGGAATACCAGACCACTTTACTTGCCTCCTGAGAAATCTGTATGTAAGTCAAGAAGCAACAGTTAGAACTGGATATGGAACAGTAGATTGGTTCCAAATAGGGAAAGGAGTACATCAAGGCTGTATATTGTCATCCTATTTATTTAATTTATATGCAGAGTACCTCATATGAAATGTCAGGCTGGACAAGGCACAAGCTGGATTCAAGATTGCTGGGAGAAATATCAGTAACCTTAGATATGCAGATGACACCACCCTTATGGCAGAAAACAGAGAGGAACTAAAGAGCCTCTTGATGAGAGTTAAAGAAGAGAGTGAAAAAGCTGGTTTAAAAGTCAACAATAAAAAAATGAAGAACATGGCATCAGGTCCCATCATGTCATGGCAAATAAACAGGGGAAACAGTAGTAACAGTGAGAGAGTTTATTTTCTTGGGCTCCAAAATCACTGCAGATGGTGACTGAAACCATGATATTAAAAGATGCTTGCTTCTTAGAAGAAAAGCTATGGCCAATCTAGACAGCATATTAAAAAGCAGAGACATTACTTTGCAGACAAAGGTCCACCTATGGACCTTCAAAGCTATGGTTTTTCCAGTAATCATGCATGGATGTGACAGTTGGACCATAAAGAAGGCTAAGCACCAAAGAATTGATGCTTTTGAACTGTGGTGTTGGAGAAGACTCTTTAGAGTCCCTTGGACTGCAAGGAGATCAAACCAGTCCATCCTAAAAGAAAGCAGTCCTGAATATTAATTGGAAGGAATGATGCTGAAGCTGAAGCTCTGAAACTTTGGCCACCTGATGCAGAGAGTCAGCTCATTGGAAGAGGCCTTGATGCTGGGAGAGATTGAGGGCAGGAGAAGGGGCAAGAGAAGATGAGATGGTTGGATGTCATCATCAACTCAGTGGACATGAGTTTGAGAAAACTCTGGGAATTAGTGAAGGACAGGGAAGCCTGGTGTGCTGCAGTCCATGGGGTTGCAAAGATTCGGACACGATTGAGTGACTGAACTGACTGATGTGGAGTAAGACTACCCATAGAAAGCACATATAATGGCATACGCCCCTGGAGCGATAGCTAAGCCGCAAGTGGGCTTCTGGGGTCATTACTCCTAACCTGAGGCACATGGATGTGAAGCGAAGTGAGACGGTAGAAGGTGATAATACCCAATATATCATAAATTGGTGGAGGACCTCACACTAGAATTTGGAAACGTATCTAGCATCTTTTTGGCTCCAAACTACGTTCCTAGAAGCTGGAAATAGGTTAGGGTTTCTCATGGTTAATTAATAGTCAGGAAAACCAAGATGAGGGCTAAAGGAGACCCATGTAAACTTAACTAAGCATGTGAGAAAGAGGTAAAACATCTTGGCTATGGCTCTACAGTGGGTCCCCTCAGCATCCTGGCGCTCAGTACCATAGTCCACCTGGCCTCTCAGGTGTGCTGAAATCTCCCTTGGCCTGACATCAGGTACAATGAGATGCCAAAGGGTGTTTGAAACCCAGCATCAGCTTGTATCCTCCGTGTATGGATTCCTGACTCATCTCTCCCACCAGTCTACTGGCTTTGGTTAGAAATCTTGTTTCCTGAAAGGAAGACCCACATTATGAAACAGTAGCTGCTTTTGTGTTTGAACATGCATTTTCCCTGGGTCCAAGCCAGGCTCTGTCTTTAGAGACAGGAGAGTGTGAGTTACTTTCTAGACAAGAACCATCTGACGTCAAGCCCTTCTCTGTCAAGTTCTGCTTGAGGTTTGAACTCAGCACCACAAGTTCTGATTAATATCAAAGGTAGAAAGGAGGTTCAAGAAAAGGTTTACTGGAGAAACAACAAGGCCCACTATCAAGACCCAAAATAGCCACAGGCTTTTGTTGAAGAACTCATAACGACCTTTTCTGATGAGAAAGCTTGTCCAGATTTCTGATGTCTGACATGGGCCTGGGACTATGAACCTAGAGCTTGAACTTGATTTGGTTCAATCCACTTACTTCCAGGACTCTGCCAGCCCACAACAACGTTTTCACTGAGGTTGATGAGGTGTCAGTGTTGGGTCATTAACTGTTCTTTGTAGAATGGGAAATACTTGCTTTTATTTTGTAATTATATCTTTCTATTATTTTGATTTCATAATATTTTCTTATACAAACCTTATGACCCAGCAATCCCACTGCTGGGCATACCCACTGAGGAAACCAGAAATGAAAGAGACACGTGTACCCCAATGTTCATCGCAGCACTGTTTATAATAGCCAGGACATGGAAACAACCTAGATATCCATCAGCAGATGAATGAATAAGAAAGCTGTGGTACATATACACAATGGAGTATTACTCAGCCATTAAAAAGAATACATTTGAATCAGTTCTAATGAGGTGGACGAAACTGGAGCTGATTATACAGAATGAAGTAAGCCAGAAAGAAAAACACCAATGCAGTATACTAATGTATATATATGGAATTTAGAAAGATGGTAATGATAACCCTGTATGTGAGACAGCAAAAGAGATGCAGACGTATAGAACAGTCTTTTGGACTCTGTGGGAGAGGGAGAGGGTGGGATGATTTGGGAGAATGGCATTGAAACATATATAATATCATATAAGAAACGAATCACCAGTCTAGGTTCGATGCAGGGTGCAGGGTGCTTGGGGCTGGTGTACTGGGATCACCCGGAGGGATGGTGTCGGGCGGGGGGAGGTGGTAGGGGGTTCGGGATTGGGAACACGTGTACACCCATGGTGAATTCATGTTGATGTGTGGCAAAACCAATACAATATTGTAAAGTAAAAAAAAAAATATATATATATATACATACATAGTAATGGCAAATATTAGTTTAAAAATACTGTATTCAATCAGCAAAGTAAAAAGCAATTCTTGGGTCTTGATTTTTAAAAATTAAGTGTAATTGGTGAAATTTCAAAGTGTAGGAACTACTTTTTTTGGTGTTCCAAGCAAAGACAGATTTCCCAGAAGCATGGGACTGGGAAGAAATGTTGTTTAGAAGAGGTGTGTTTAAAGCTCCTTGCTTCTAGGTTCATTCAGCTCTTACTTCCCACATGCACTGTTTTTCTTTAGACCTCATCTGCCCTTAGACTGACCCAGTTTCCTTCCTGTGTGAACCTGCTTCTCCAAGAACACAGTGAACTTGGCCCAGCAGAGCTGTGGTCTGTGTCCACCCTCATAGCTTATGTCCTTTGATGTTTGCACTTCCGCCTGACTAATGGCCTGTCCATTCTCCTTCAAGACACAGAAAGGATGTCTCCTGTTCTTCCTAATGATATTTCTGGCTGAGCACTAGGGAGAAGGATCACATTAATACTTAAAGTGTCCCGTGGAACAGATTCTAATTTGGTGAATGAAAGAGACACGTGTACCCCAATGTTCATCGCAGCACTGTTTATAATAGCCAGGACATGGAAACAACCTAGATATCCATCAGCAGATGAATGAATAAGAAAGCTGTGGTACATATACACAATGGAGTATTACTCAGCCATTAAAAAGAATACATTTGAATCAGTTCTAATGAGGTGGACGAAACTGGAGCTGATTATACAGAATGAAGTAAGCCAGAAAGAAAAACACCAATGCAGTATACTAATGTATATATATGGAATTTAGAAAGATGGTAATGATAACCCTGTATGTGAGACAGCAAAAGAGATGCAGACGTATAGAACAGTCTTTTGGACTCTGTGGGAGAGGGAGAGGGTGGGATGATTTGGGAGAATGGCATTGAAACATATATAATATCATATAAGAAACGAATCACCAGTCTAGGTTCGATGCAGGGTGCAGGGTGCTTGGGGCTGGTGTACTGGGATCACCCGGAGGGATGGTGTCGGGCGGGGGGAGGTGGTAGGGGGTTCGGGATTGGGAACACGTGTACACCCATGGTGAATTCATGTTGATGTGTGGCAAAACCAATACAATATTGTAAAGTAAAAAAAAAAAAATATATATATATATACATACATAGTAATGGCAAATATTAGTTTAAAAATACTGTATTCAATCAGCAAAGTAAAAAGCAATTCTTGGGTCTTGATTTTTAAAAATTAAGTGTAATTGGTGAAATTTCGAAGTGTAGGAACTACTTTTTTTGGTGTTCCAAGGAAAGACAGATTTCCCAGAAGCATGGGACTGGGAAGAAATGTTGTTTAGAAGAGGTGTGTTTAAAGCTCCTTGCTTCTAGGTTCATTCAGCTCTTACTTCCCACATGCACTGTTTTTCTTTAGACCTCATCTGCCCTTAGACTGACCCAGTTTCCTTCCTGTGTGAACCTGCTTCTCCAAGAACACAGTGAACTTGGCCCAGCAGAGCTGTGGTCTGTGTCCACCCTCATAGCTTATGTCCTTTGATGTTTGCACTTCCGCCTGACTAATGGCCTGTCCATTCTCCTTCAAGACACAGAAAGGATGTCTCCTGTTCTTCCTAATGATATTTCTGGCTGAGCACTAGGGAGAAGGATCACATTAATACTTAAAGTGTCCCGTGGAACAGATTCTAATTTGGTGATATGATTCAATAGCACTGTGCAATCCTCAGATATCTTCCAGAAGGATCTATAACCATCATCTAAAAATCCTACATTATTATTCAAGGATTTCCAGAAAAAAAAATTTTTAGTTGAAACTTGATAACACCTGGGAATGGTAGCCTATTGGCATAGCTTAACAGAGTCAAATAGCCCCCTATCGTAAAAGAATTTATTTGATCATCTTTATTATCTCATCAATCATATTAAAAGATCCTGAGGGGATGAGATAGTGGCAGGTAGTTTTTCATGTAGGAATGAGATGCAATTTACATTAGACTGTTCCCTTCTCAGTAGCTTTGGTTTCCATTCTGGGTACAGGAAGTTGCTGAAAAAAATCATGGAGTGTGTGTGTGTGTCTAAACACAAGGAGGCGATGTGATTTCTGAATACAAGGGCAGGATCTAAAATAAGATATTACTTGTGTCAAATGTATGTATTAAAGGCATTAGCCACAAAATCTGGCCTGCTTCACAGTTCTGTCCAGGGCTAGCCCTTAGGGTGTGGAGGCTGTGAGGCTGGGTAAGAGTCAAACTAAAACCTTGTTACCATATGTCTAAATATTGGAAAGTTATAAATCAAGCCAATGAACTATTAAATAAGATATTCTGTCTTTCTAGCTTGACACATATTGTGGATTCTGGGTTTTCAAATTTTGCCTCCTCACTAAAATTTATTTGTAACCCTAAAGCAGTATTTGTAGCACTGTCATGGTCATTCACATATATAGAGTTGTGAAAATTTAAAGTTGCCCAAAGAGCATATTTCCAACTGAGGCTGAATAAGGCAACACTCTGCCGTCTTTTGGGAGAAGGCCATGGCACCCCACTGCAGTACTCTTGCCTGGAAAATCCCATGGATGGAGAAGCCTGGTGGGCTGCAGTCCACGGGGTCGCTAAGAGTCGAACACGACTGAACGACTTCATTTTGACTTTTCACTTTCATGCATTGGAGAAGGAAATGGCAACCCACTTCAGTGTTCTTGGGGGAGCCTGATGGGCTGCCGTCTATGGGGTCGCACAGAGTTGGACACGACTGAAGCAATTTAGCAGCAGCAGCAGCAACTGCCTTTAAAAAGAAAAAAACTAAGATATAATTGACATGTAACAAATTTGTTTATATGAAACAACTTCAGGTGTACAACATAAGGATGCAATATACTTATATGTACTGTGAAATTATCACAATAAGTCGAGTTAATATCCATATCAAATATAGCTATAATTTTTTTCTTGAGAGATTGAAAAATCTACTCTCTTAACTTTTGAATATATAAGAATATTATTAACTATAGTCACTATGCTGAACTCTACATTTTCAGGAATCGCACAGAGTTGGACACGACTGAAGCAATTTAGCAGCAGCAGCAGCAACTGCCTTTAAAAAGAAAAAAACTAAGATATAATTGACATGTAACAAATTTGTTTATATGAAACAACTTCAGGTGTACAACATAAGGATGCAATATACTTATATGTACTGTGAAATTATCACAATAAGTCGAGTTAATATCCATATCAAATATAGCTATAATTTTTTTCTTGAGAGATTGAAAAATCTACTCTCTTAACTTTTGAATATATAAGAATATTATTAACTATAGTCACTATGCTGAACTCTACATTTTCAGGAATTATATATAATAGAAACTTTGTGCCTTTTGACACTTTCACACATTTTGCCAATCTCACATGCCTAGCTTCTGGCAACCACCGATCTATTCTCTGAATCTGTGAACTCCTTTTTGGAAAAAATTCCAACTTAAGTAAGATTAAATGTCATTTCTCTTTCTCTGACTTATTTCACTTACCATTATGCTTTCCAGGTCCATCCATGTTATTGCAAGTTTTCCTTCTTTTATGGCTGAATATTACTTCACTGTATATGTATACCATATTTTCTTTACCCATCCATCCTTCAGTGAATATTTAGGATGTTTCCAATCTTCAATTCAGTTCAGTTCAGTCACTCAGTCGTGTCCGACTCTTTGTGACCCCATGAATTCTAGCACA
>SJYC01146772.1:0-14197 GCA_006408675.1 Madoqua kirkii | reverse complement strand
TCTCTTGGCTAAACTCTATTAGCCTTTGCCCTGCTTCATTTTGTATTCCAAGGCCAAATTTGCCTGTTACTCCAGGTGTTTCTTGACTTCCTACTTTTGCATTCCAGTCCTCTATAATGAAAAGGACATCTTTTTTGGGTGTTAGTTCTAAAAGGTCTTCCATATCTTAGCTACTGTAAATAATGCTGCAATGAATGTATCTATCCTTTCAAACTGGTGTTTTAGTGTTCTTTGGATAAATAACCACAGCTGGAACAGCTTCGTTATATAGCAGTTCAATTCTTAATTTTTTGAAGAATTTTCATGCTGCTTTCCATAGTGGCTGCATCAGTTTGCATTACTACCAATAGTGTACAAGGATTCCCTTTTCTCCAACATTTGCTATTCTTTCCAACATTTGTTAGTTCTTGTGTTTTTTATAATAACCATTCAAACAAGTATGAAATGAAATCTCATTGTGGTTTTATCCTGTATTTCCTTGATGGATAATAATGCTGAACATCCTTTCATGGGCTTGTTGGCCACTTCATATGTTTTCTTTGAAAAAATGACCATTCAGATTTTCTGCCCAGTTTTTAATTGGGTAATTTTTGTTGTTGTTGTTATTTAGTTGTACAAGGTCTTTATATATTTTGGATTTTAACTGCTATTGGATATATGGTTTGCATATATCTTCTCCCAGTCAGTAGGTTGCTGTCTTTGTTTTTTGCTTTTTTCCTTAAAAAAATTTTTTTTATTGGAGTATGTTCGCTTTAAAAGGTTTTGTTAGTTTCAGCTATACAGCAAAGTGAATCAGTTATACATATATCTATTCTTTCTTAGATTCTTTTTCCATATAGGTAATTACAGAGTATTGAGTAGAGTTCCCTGTGCTGTCCAGTAGGTCCTTGCCTGCATGCTAAGTCGTTTCAGTTGTGTCTGACTCTTTGCAACCCTTTGAACTGTAGCCTACCAGGCTCCTCTGTCCATGTGGATTCTCCAGGTAAGAATACTGGAGTGACTTGCCATTTTCTTCTCCAGGGGATCTTCCTGATCCAAAGATTGAACCCTTGTCTCCCTATCTCTCTCTTTTTAATTTAATATTTATTTGGATCGAACTCATGTCTCCCTATCTCTCTCTCTTTTTTTCTTTAATATTTATTTGGCTGCACCAGGCCTTAGTTGCAGCATGCAAATTCTTGGTTGGGGCATGTGGGACCTAGTTCCCTGACCAGGGATCGAGCCCAGGTTTCTTGTAATGAGAGTGATAAGTTTTAGCCGCTGGACCACCAGGAAGTTCCAAACCCATGTCTCCTATGTCACCTGCATTGGCAAGGGGGTTCTTTACCACTAGCGCCACCTGTGAAGCCTTATTAGTTATCTATTTCATATATACTGCTGCTACTGCTAAGTTACTGCAGTCGTGTCTGACTCTGTGCGACCCCACAGACGGCAGCCCACCAGGCTCCCCTGTCCCTGGGATTCTCCAGGCAAGAACACTGGAGTGGGCTGCCATTTGCTTCCCTGGTGGCTCAGAGGTTAAAGCGTCTGCCTCCAATGCAGGAGACCAGGGTTCGATCCCTGAGTCGGGAAGATCCCCTGGAGAAGGAAATGGCAATCCACTCCAGTATTCTTGCCTGGAGAATCCCGTGGACAGAGAAGCCTAGTAGGTTACAGTCCACGGGGTCGCAAAGAGTCGGACACGACTGAGCGACTTCACTTTCACCTTCTTCTCCATATATAGTAATGTGCATATGTCAAGCACTCAATTTATCCCTCCCTCTCTTTCCCCCCTGGTGACTATATGTTTGTTTTCTACATGTATAACTACTTCTATTTTGTAAATAAGTTAATCTGTTTAATTTTTTTAGGTTCCAAATATAAGCAATATCATATGATATTTGTCTTTCTCTGTCTGACTTCATTTAGTATCATAATCTCTAGGTCCATCCATGTTGCTGCAAATGGCATTATTTTATTCATTTTTATGGCTGTGTAATATTCCATTGCATATGAGTACCACATCTTCTTTATCCTCATTTGTCAATGGATATGGTTCCTTTTTCAGTTTGATTATTGTCTCCTTTGCTGTGCAGAAGCCTTTTACTTTATATGGTTCTAATTTTTTAATCGTTGCTTTTGTTTCCCTTGCCTATGAGTCAGATCTAAAAGATATTGCTAAGAATGATGTAATTGAAGTTATCATTGATGTTATTACATGATGTTTTCTTCAAATAATTTTATGGTATCAAGTCTTTCATTCTAGCATTTTATTCATTTTGAGTTTGTTTTTGTGTTTGCTGTAAGATGTTGGTCTAGTTTTATTCTTTTGCATGCGACTGTTCAGTTTTCTAAACTCCATTTTTTTTGAGAAACTATCCTTTCTCCATTTAATTTTTTTGCTCATTTGTTGCAAATTGTTGTTGTTCAGTTGCCAAGTCATTTCTGACTCTTTGTGACCCTATCAACTGCAGCACACCAAATTTCCTTGTCCTTCACTATCTCCCAGAGTTTTCTTAAATTTATGTCCATTGATTAGATGATGCCATCTAACCATCTCATCCTTTGTTGCCCCCTTTGCCTTCTGCCTTCACTCTTTCCCAGCACATCAGGGTCTTTTCCAATGAGTCGGCTCTTCACATCAGGTAGCCAAAGTATTGGAGCTTCAGCTTCAGCCTCAGCCCTTTCAACGAATATTTCCTAAAGGATCAATTCAGTTGATTTCCTTTAGGATTGACTGGTTTGGTTTCCTTGCAGTTCAAGGGACCCTCAAGAGTCTTTTCCAATACCACCGTTCAAAAGCATTCATTCTTTGGTGCTCAGCTTTCTTTATGGTCCAACTCTCACATCCATACGTGACTACTGGAAAAACCATGGCCTTGAGTATATGGACCTTTGTCGGCAAAGTAATGTCTCTTCTTTTTAATATGCTGTCAAGATTTATCATACCTTTTCTTCCAAGGAACAAGCATCTTTTAATTTCATGGCTGCAGTCTCTATCTGCAGTGATTTTGGAGCCTAAGAAAATATATTCGGCCACTATTTCCATTTTTCCCCCATCTATTTGTGATGAAGTGATGAGACTGGATGCCATGATCTTCATTTTTGAATGTTGAGTTTTAAGCCAACTTTTTCACTCTCCTCTTTCACTTTCATCAAGAGGCTCTTTAGTTGTAAATTAATTGTCCATATATGTTTGGGTTCATTTCTGGATTATAAAATTCTGCTCCATTGATCTGTGCTTGCTTTCTTTCTTTTCTGATGTTCCAGTACCATACTGGGCTTCTCTGGTAGCTCAGCTGGTAAAGAATATGCCTGCAATGCAAGAGACCTGGTTTAACCCCTGGGTTGGGAAGATCCCCTAGAGAAGGGATAGGCTACCTACTCCAGTTTTATTGGACTTCCCTGGTGGCTCAGATGGTAGAGAATCCACCTGCAATGTGGGAGAGTTGGGTTCAGTCCCTGGATTGGGAAGATCCACTGGAGAAGAGAACAGCTACCCACTCTAGTATTCTTGCCTGGAGAATTCCATAGACAGAGGAGCCTGGTAGGCTACACTCCATGGGGTCACAAAGAGTTGGACATGACTGAGTGACTTCCACTTTCATAATGCCATACTGCTTTAATTACTTTAACTTTGTAGTAAAGTTTGAAATCAGGAAGCATGATACCTCCAGCTTTGTTCCTCTTTCTTAAGATTGTTTTGACTATTCAAAATCTTTTGTGGTTCTATATAAATTTTAGAATTATTTACTGGGACAAATTATTTGTTGGAAATTTGATAGGGACTGCATTGAATTCATAGATTTTTTTGGGTAGTATAGATGTTTTAATAATATGTGAATTCCTCTAATCCATGAATAATTTGGGTCTTATTAAATTTCTTTCACCAGTGTCTTATAGTTTTCAATGTACAGCTCTTTTACCTCCTTGGTTAATTTTATTCTTAGGTATTTTACTTTTTGATGTAATTGTAATGGAATTATTTACCTATTTTTCCTTTCTGATAGTTCTTTATAATAGTATAGAAATCACACAGATTCAATATATGGACTTTGTATCCTGTGACTTTACTGAATATCTTGACTAATTATAATAGGTTTTTGAATCTTTGGTGTTTTCTATGTATAGTATTATGTTATAAAGACAGTCACATTTCTTCCCTCCCAGTTTGGTACCTTTTATTTCTTAATCTTGCTTGACTGCAGTAGCTAGGCCTTCCAATATTATGTTGGGTGAAAGTGGCAAGAGTGGGCTTCCTTATCTTGTTTCTGATTTTGTAGAGGAAATGCTTTTAGCTTTTCACCATTGAGAATAAGTTGTTAGCAGTGGGTTTGTCATATATGGCCTTTAATATGTTGAGGTACATTTGTCTACATTCACTTTCTTGACAATTTTTTCATAAATAGATGTTGAATGTTTTTATGCGTTTATTAAGATAATAATGTTTTTATGCATTTATTAAGATAATATAATTTTTATCCTTCATTTTGTTACTGTGATGTGTCATGTTGATAATATTTCAGATTTTGAACTATCTTTGCATCCCAGAGATAAATCCCATTTGACCATGGTGTATAATCCTTTCAATATGATGTTGGATTTGTCTTGCCAATATTTAATTGAGGATTTTCGTGACTATCTTTTTTGGTGGTACCCTTGTCTAGTTTTGGTATCAGGTTAATGTTGATTTGTAAAATGTGTTTGGAAGGTTTCCCTCCTCTTCTTTTTTGTGAGAGTTTGATAAGGATAGTGTTAAATTTTTGAAGATCTTACAGAATTTGCTAGTGAAGCTGTCTGGTCCTAGTCTTTGTTTTTCTTCTAATCCAAGACCGTGTGTTTGTGCTCGGTCTGACTCTTTGTGACCCCGTGGACTGTAGCCTACCAGGCTCCTCCATCCATGGGATTTTCCAAGCTAAAATACTAGAATGGGTTGCCATTTCCTCCTCCAGGGGATCTTCCAGGCCCAGGGATTGAACTCATGTCTCCTGCATTGGCAGGTGGATTCTTTACCACTGAGCTACCTGGGAATCTGAGAAATTCCATGTCTTTGAAGCATCTTCAGTTTCCTTCACCAATGTTTAATAGTTTTCAGAGTATAGATCTTTTGCCTCTGGTTAAATTTATCCCTAGGTATTTTATTTACTTTTTGATATGATTTTAAATGGGATTTTTAAAAACTTTCTTTGATATTTCATTATTAGTATATAGAAATGCAACAGATTTCTAATATTATCTTGTATTCTGCAACTTTGCTGAATTCACTTTTTAGATATAGTAGTTTTGGGGTGGAGACTTTAGAGTATCTATATAGAATACCATGTTATTTGTGTATAGTGATACACAAAAAAAGAGATACCTCTTCCTTCCAATTTGTATACATTCCTCTTTCTTGTCTGATGGCTGTGGCTAGAACTTTCAATACAATGTCAAATAGAAGGGGCAGGATAGGACATCCTGTCTATTTTATGTTTTTGATTTGTGGTTACCATGGGGTTCATATATGTTGACCTATAATTATATCTACTTTAAACTGATAATCAGTTAACTTCAAACACATTTCATAAGATCTACATTTTTTACTATCCTTCCCCACATTTTGTGTTTTTTATATTTTACATTTTCATGCTTATCCCTTTATTGTTTATTGTAGTTACAGTTGATTTTACACATAGATTAATAAATATATTTGCCTTTTCTATTGTCGGGAAGATCCCCTACAGAAGGAAATGCCAACCCACTCCAGTATTCTTGCCTGGAGAATCCCATGGATGGAGGAGCCTGGTGGGCTACAGTCCATGGGGTTGCAAAGAGTCAGACACGACTGAGTGACTTCACTTTCACTCTTCATTGGAATTTTCCCTTTCTTGCAGATTATTGCTCCTTTTTCATTTAGAGAAGACCCTTCAACATTTCTTTTAGTTTGGTATTGCTGAATTCTTTAGGTTTTTGCTTGTTTGAAAAATACTTTATTTCTCCTTCTATTCTGACGGATAATTTTGCTGGGTAGAGTACTCTACCCCTTCATGGATCCAGCTTTATCATGGTGAAAGGGCTCAGAACCTAATGAAGCTATGAGCTATGCTGTGCAGGGCCACCCAAGATGGACAGGTCTTAGAGAAGAGTTCTGACAAAATGTGGCATTTGGAAGGAAAGCCATGACAAATGTAGACAGACATCTCTTTGCCAACAAAGGTCCATACAGTCAAAACTATGGTTTTTCCAGTAGTCATGTAAGAGAAGTGGACCATAAAGAAGGCTGAGCACTGAAGAATTGATGCTTTCAAATTATGGCTCTGGACAAGACTTTTGAGAGTCCCTTGGACTGCAAGGAGATCAAACCAGTCAATCCTAAAGGAAATCAACCCTGAATATTCATTGGAAGGACTGATGCTGAAGCTCCAAGACTTTGGCTACCATCTCTTTGGCAAAGAGCTGACTCACTGGAAAAGACCCTGATGCTGGGAAAGACTGAAGGCAAAAGAAGGAGAAGAAGGCAGAGGATGAGATGGTTAGATAGCATCACTGACTGAGCAGACATGAATTTGAGCAAGCTTCAGGAGATAGTTTGCTCAAACTCATTTGGAAGCCTGGTGTGCTGCAGTCCATGGGGTCACAAGTGTTGGACACAACTTAGCGACTGAACAACAGGATTGTCCTAGTTTGCAGGTTTTTCCCTGTCAGGACTTTCGATGTATCATGCCTCTCCTTTCTCGCCTGCAAAGTTTCTGCAAGTAATCAACTGATAGCCTTATGGAGGTTCCCTTGTATGTGACTCTGTGTTACTCTTGCCACCTTTAGAATTCTCTTTAACTTTTGCCATTTTAACTATGATATGGCTTGACATGGGTCTGTTTTGGGTCATCTTGCTTGGGACCCTCTGAGCTTCCTGTTTCTGGATATCTGTTTCCTTCTTTAGGTTTGGGACATTTTCAGCCATAAATTCTACAAATACATTTTGACATTCTTCTCTCTCTATTCTCTTTCTAGAACCCTAATACAGTGTGTCTTGATGTGTGTCTTTTTGAGTTCATCTTTTCCTGAACTCTCTGGGCTTCCTTGATGTGGATTTTTGTTTTCTTCCCTAGATTAGGGAGATTTCAGCCACTATTTCTTCAAGAAAATGTTCTGGTTCTTCTTCATCATTTCCTGCTGGAATCCCCATAATGTCAATATTATTCCACTTGATGATGTCCCCAAAGCCCCTTAAAATACTCCACTTAAATTTTTTTTCCCGTGTTTTTGCTCTGTCTGGGTGGGCTCCTTTGTTTTGTTTTCCAGTTCACTGATTTATTCTTCTACCACATCTGGTCTGCTGTTAAACCCTTTTACAGTATTTTCAGTTCAGTTACAATGTCTGTTTAGCCTTTTCTTGTATTTTCTCTCTTTATTGAAATTACCACTATGTTCATTAACTCTTTTTTTGTTGTTGTTCATCAATTCTTTAGAATAAATGAGTAGTTTATGAAGTACTCTTTAGCAGGTAGATTTCTTATCTCCATTTTATTTACTCCTTTTTCTGAGGTTTTGCCTTAATCTTTTGAACTGGACATACGTCCCTGTATTCTCATTTTGCCAGATTCTCTGCTTCTATGTATTAGGTATATCAGCTTTTCTCTCAGTCTTAAAGCAGTAGCCTTATTTAGGGGATGCATTGTGGGGTCAGAGGTGCAATTTTGCCCGGCCACGAGGGCCAGGTACTCAAGGGGTGTCCCCACATGTGCGGCCTGTGCGTTTGTGCTGTTCGGGGCTGTGGCTGCTGCTGCAGTGCACTGAGGTATGGGATTGATCCCAGAATGGCTGTGGGGGCCAATCACAGCTGTTGGTATGTGCTGGTGGGTGGAGCTTCCCCTTGGACTGGTTGCAGGACTCAGTCATGGCTGCTGCACTGTGCAGGTGGGTGGGGTTAGCCCCTGAATTGGCCGTGGGGCCTGCACTTGACTGCTGTATATGCTGGTGGGCCTATCAATTGAGCTGCTGTATATTCAAAAGCAGAGACATTACTTTGCTGACTAAGGTCCGTCTAGTCAAGGCTATGGTTTTTCCTGTGGTCATGTATGGATGTGAGAGTTGGACTATGAAGAAGGCTGAGCACCGAAGAATTGATGCTTTTGAAGTGTGGTATTGGAGAAGACTCTTGAGAGTCCCTTGGACTGCAAGGAGATCGAACCAGTCCATTCTGAAGGAGATCAGCCCTGAGATTTCTTTGGAAGGAATGATGCTAAAGCTGAAACTCCAATACTTTGGCCACCTCATGTGAAGTGTTGACTCATTGGAAAAGACTCTGATGTTGGGAGGGATTGGGGGCAGGAGGAGAAGGGGATGACAGGATGAGATGGCTGGATGGCATCACTGACTCGATGGGTGTGTGAGTTGAGTCTGAGTGAACTCCAGGAGTTGGTGATGGACAGGGAGGCCTGTCATGGGGTCGCAGAGTCAGACACGACTGAGTGACTGAACTGAACTGAACTGAACATGTAACCTGGGCCCAGAAGTGGGTAGGACTCTCAGTGGGGTACACTCACTTACACTAAGAGATTAAAGGAAGAATTTCAAAATGATATAAGATGCTTATATTTTTAGCAAGGTAGCCTGATATGGCAAAAATGGTCCTGCCAGTGTCTCAGTCTCCAGGAATCATTTCAACTGGTTCTACCTCTCTGGCTGATCTTTCAAAATTACTAAGTGGGTGTTCTTTACATATGGTCCATGTGATTTTCAATTTGGTGTTTCTATCCTGAAAGATAATGCTGTGAAAGTGCTGCACTCAATATATCAGCAAATTTGGAAAACAGTGGTGGTCACAGGGCTGGAAAAGTTCAGTTTTCAGTCCAGTCCCAAAGAAAGGCAATGCCAAAGAATGCTCAACCTACTGCACAATTGCACTCATCTCACATGCTAGTAAAGTAATGCTCCAAGCCAGGCTTCAGCAATACGTGAACCATGAACTTCCAGATGTTCAAGCTGGTTTTAGAAAAGGCAGAGGAACCAGACATCAAATTGCCAACATCCGCTGGATCACAGAAAAAGCAAGAGAGTTCCAGAAAAACATCTATTTCTGTTCTGTTGACTATGCCAGAGACTTTGACTGTGTGGATCACAATGAACTGTGGAAAATTCTGAAAGAGATGGGAATACCAGGCCACCTGACCTGCCTCTTGAGAAACCTGTATGCAAGTCAGGAAGGAATAGTTAGAACTGGACGTGGAAAAACAGACTGGTTCTAAATAGGAAAAGGAGTACGTCAAGGCTGTATATTGTCACCCTACTTATTTAACTTATATGCAGAGTACATCATGAGACATGCTGGGCTGGAAGAACACAAACTGGAATCAAGATTGCCAGGAGAAATATCAATAACAGATATGCAGATGACACCACCCTATGGCAGAAAGTGAAGAGAAACTAAAAAGCCTCTTGATGAAAGTGAAAGAGGAGAGTGAAAAAGTTGGCTTAAAGCTCAACATTCAGAAAATGAAGATCATGGCATCCAGTCCCATCACTTCATGGGAAATAGATGGAGAAACAGTGGAAACAGTGTCAGACTTTATTTTGGGGAGGCTCCAAAATCACTGCAGATGTTGACTGCAGCCATGAAATTAAAAGATGCTTACTCCTTGGAAGGAAAGTTATAACCAACCTAGACAGCATATTATAAAGCAGAGACATTACCTTGCCGACTAAGGTCCGTCTAGTCAAAGCTATGGTTTTCCAGTGGTCATGTATGGATGTGAGAGTTAGATTGTGAAGAAAGCTGAGCACCGAAGAATTGATGCTTTTGAACTGTGGTGTTGGAGAAGACTTTTGAGAGTCCCTTGGACTGCAAGATCTAACCAGTCCATTCTAAAGGAGATCAGTTCTGGATTTTCTTTGGAAGGAATGATGCTAAAGCTGAAAGTTCAATACTTTGGCCACCTCATGCGAAGAGTTGATTCATTGGAAAAGACTCTGATGGTTGGAGGGATTAGGGGCAAGAGGAGAAGGGGACAACAGAGAATGAGATGTCTGGATGGCATCACCGAGTTGATGGACATTAGTTTGAGTGAACTCTGGGAGTTGGTGATAGACAGGGAGGCCTGGCGTGCTGGAATTCATGGAGTCGCAAAGAGTTAGACATGGCTGAGCGACTGAACTGAACTGAACTGATACTGGTTTTGGTGGTTGGGTGAATTTTCACACGAGACATTTAAGAGTGAGTTTTTCTAATCCCTGTAATTTTCTAACTTTTCTGAGTGTATTCCTCACTGGTTTTCAAAGCCAATTGTTTTGGAGGCTTATCTCTCCTGTGTATGATCTAGAGGTTGGGGTGCCTGATATGGAGTTTGAACCCCTCAGTCCTCAGAGAAGAGATCTCTGAGGAGTGATTATTTTTGATTGTGAACCACCACAGTGGGGGGAAGCCTTTCCCTTGGCAAGATCAGCCCTCTGCCTCTTCAGTGTGTCTCAGTTCTGTCTTTTACACTTTCTTGTAGAGGCTCTGTTCATCTAGTTTCCAGGTCTCTTTCCAAGGGAATTCTTCCAAATGTAGTTGTAGATAGCTTGGGTCCATGGGAGGAGGTGAGTTCAGGATCTTCTTATATTACCACATAGAGCCTTCCCCTCAGTGATTCTTGTCACCATGAAATACATCAAGTAAATGCCATAAAGAAGTAATACTTCGTTATGATTTTAGGCAAAGACTCATCAATTTACTTGACAGAACAGTTTGTAATCAGAAAATTGCATATGGAACAGATTTGCACAACTTATTTGGAAGAGCCCCAAACATTTTCTCTTGGGTACATATGCTAAGGATTACTCCAGTGTCTCAGTGGTAAAAGAATCCATCTGCAAAACAGGAGATGCAGGAGATATGGGTTTGATCCCTGGGTTAGGAAGATCTCCTAAGAGCATGGCAACCTCCTCTAGTATTCTTGCAGGAAAATCCCATGAACGGAGGAGTTTGGCAGGCTACAGTCCATAGGATTACAAAGAGTCATGGAGCAACCAAGCAACCAAGCATGAATGCACCAAGCATGAATGAAGCAACCAAGCATGCATGCATGCACATATGCTAAGCAAGAAGGGTGAAGAAGCAGCTTGATTCTCTTGTCTCCTGTATATGTGTATGATTCCATATGTTTCAAAATGTTTTTATACTTAGTTTTTTTTTTTTTGTTCCAATTATATTTTTTCTTTTCATTGTTGAATACATTTTGAATGTAAGATATCCACATTCCATCAAATGTTAAAATATTTATGAACATAATGATGCAGAAAAAAAAACTCTGCCTTCCAAGCTACACCAACTACCACTTATTATCAGTTTTTCTTTTCCTTCTTTAGTGAGTACAATAAACCTTTAAATTACATTGTAAGTACACATTCTATTTATTCTTTAAAAAATCATTAAATATTGAGAACTCCCTGGTGGTCCAGTGGACAGGACTCCTTGCTTCCCCTGCAGGAGGCATGGGTTCAGTCCCTGATGGGGGAACTAAGATCCTGCAAGCTTCATGGCATGGCCAATTTTTTAAAAAAATGCTGTATATTATGTATATAATGTTACTTCAGTATGAATTGACACTTTTTGGGTGAAATTATTTGTGTATTTTGGCTTGAAATGTATCTTGATTTTTCTCATTGAAATTATTGGAATGTTTACCCATTTAACATCTTTTCAGTTAGTAGGCTTTTGAGGAATGAGTTAAAGTTGTTAGAGGATAGAATGCACTGCAATGCAGGAGACCCTGGTTTGATTCCTGAGTTGGAAAGATCCCCTGGAGAAGGGATAGGCTACCCACTTCAGTATTCATGGGCTTCCTTGGTGGCTCAGACAGTAAAAAATCCTCCTGCAATGTGGGAGACCTGGGTTTGGTCTCTGGGTCAGGAAGATCCCCTTGAGGAGGGCATGGCAACCTACTCCCGTATTTTTGCCTGAAGAATCCTCATGGACAAAGAAGTCTGGAGAGCTACAGCCCATGGGGTCACAAAGAATCATACACGACTGAGCAGCTAAACACAAGTGATAGATAGCTGTCCTGATATTTTTGTTTATAGTGATTTAGCTACTACATAACAATAATTGTTAGAATTAAGAAGTGAACTCTTCCCCTGCCCTGCAAATATATTAAGTTATATAACCACAACTGATTCACACTGTTGTACAGTAGAAATCAACACAATATTGTAAAGCAATTATCCTCCAATTAAAAAAAAATCAACAGACATGAGTAAAAAGAAAAAACCTGAAAAAAGAAGTTAGTTATACACAGGAAAAATTGTGAGTTATAATTTATATATATTATTTGGCCAAGTGTAAAATTGCAAAGTACGTATTAAATAGAAATTTAAAACCAGTCATCTGATCTATTAGTTTTGGTTGCCAGTGTTCAGTATTGTTTGTTGGTGGTTAACATCCAAATCCTTCCCTTCTCTGATCTCCTTTCCAGGACTGGCCTGAAGAACATTCCCTTGCTGTTAGGGTTCTGGACATGATTTAGGTTCTTCCAGTAAGAGACACTGCCCTGAGGCTTAGAATATGAAAGAGAGATGGTCAGGCTACTTGTCCTGGTGGTGGCCATGTGAGGGCTCTGCAAAAGCAAGCCTTAGTAGCTTCCAGAACCTACTTTCCACTGTGTGTTCACCAGCTTCATGGGACATGTTAAAATGCTGATGGTGGTTTCTAGTCTTCTGCATCTCAGCTGCAGTGGTGTGACTATGAAGTCAGTAGTGAGGTGATTTTGAAGCCTAGTAGCAGTGTCTTGAATTTACTCCAGCCTCTTCCAATGGTTTTTTAATTCCCTGTGTGACAAATCCTCCTGTTAGAAACAATTCAAGTAGTTTCTATTTTTTGCACTAAACTGTGACTAACTTCCATCCCAGCATGTGCATGCACATACACACACCCCGCGTAAATTTTAGTTCTTGTGGGATTATCAATGAAAGCTTCCTGGCCGCAGCATGGTCACGTGATGTACTCCGTGAAGGGTACATGATGTACCTTTGGAGAGTGTTTCTTCTAGGAACATGACTTAATCAGTGGTTGAATTCTTTTAGGGGAATGATCCCTTCATAGAGGAATCTACTTCTTATATTGCAGGAACTGCTGCTGCTGCTGCTACTACTGCTACTATGTTGCTTCAGTTGTGTCCAACTCTGTGTGACCCCACAGACAGCAGCCCACTAGGCTCCCGCATCCCTGGGATTCTCCAGGCAAGAATACTGGAGTGGGTTGCCATTTCCTTCTCCAATGCAAGAAGATGAAAAGTGAAAGTGAAGTTGCTCAGTTGTGTCCGACTCTTGGCGACACCATGGACTGCAGCCCACCAGGCTCTTCCATCCATGGGATTTTCCAGGAAGAGTACTGGAGTGGGGTGCCATTGCAAGAACTAAGGCATGGCTAAATCTGGAGCTGCTGGAATAGCCTGCCTGAGAATGAAGCAGAAG
Organism: Madoqua kirkii; assembly: GCA_006408675.1. NCBI lineage: Eukaryota > Metazoa > Chordata > Mammalia > Artiodactyla > Bovidae > Madoqua > Madoqua kirkii. The sequence goes on along the minus strand of SJYC01146772.1, from coordinate 790 downwards.
AAAGCAGAGCTATTAGATGATGAGTGGGAGAGTCTAGCGATGATGTTTGGAACCCTGGATCCAGGGCTGAAGCTACCTTTGCTTGAAGCTACTTTTTGGACTTCCCAATATGAATATAAATATATAATATATATATATGTATATATATATGTCTTGCTTAAGCTAGTTTGAGATTGGTTTCTATCACTTATATCTTAAAAACTATTGCTGATTACAGTATTATCATACCTATTTTACTAATGTAGAAAATCAGTCTCAGAAAGGTTATTAGATGCTCAAAGTAATACAACTCAATATTATGGTAGGGGAAAGAACTCATGTTTAGTTGCAAGTCTATTATCTTAACAGTTATGCTGTACTGCTTTTAAGGAGCTCACATTATAACAGAAGAAATGGCTGTGTGAACAGAAACTTGTGAGAACTATGGCAAGTGATTTAGTACAGATGCAGAAAGCACCATGAACACATGGAAGAGAGAGTAATTAATTCTTTCTGGAAAAGATAGGAAAGGTCGGTGTGAGTTAGGTTTGGAAGAAAGCTTAGGAATTTCCCAAGCAGATAAGATGAATTTTGGTGTTACATAAATAAGAATTCCTGAATCTAAAAATTTAGATACTTCTGAGGCAGTTCCGTCTGTTTCCCAAAGTGGTTGTGCTATTTTACACCTCAGTGTATGAGATTTTAAGTTGTTACATATCCTTGTCAACACTTGGAATTTTCACTCTTTTAAACTGTAACCACTCTTGTGGGAATGTAGTAGTATCACATTGTGTTTAGCTTACATCTTTCT
>SJYC01146771.1:0-18240 GCA_006408675.1 Madoqua kirkii | reverse complement strand
ATTTAGTCTTCTTAACTGCATCTTTGGAAAAAGGAAAAAGTTTTTAAACTTGATGAAGTGGATATTTGTAATCTTTCTTTTATACTTCACTTTTCAGAGTGTCTCGTTTAAGAAATCTTTATCTAACTCAATGTCACAAAGATTTTATGTGTTCTCTTCTAGAATTTTATTAGTTTTAACTCAAACATTTAGATCTATAATCTATTTTAAAAGTTGATTTTCTATATAATATAAGGGGAGAGTTGAGGTTTATTTTTTCCATAGAAAGATCTAACTTTTCAGCACCATTTTCTCTATTGAATAGCTTTGGTAACTTATGTTGAAAATCAAACTATAATACAAATATACAATATTTGAAACAGTATATTTTGGTATTAAAATAGACAGACCAGTGCAATGCAACAGCAGGCCCAGAAATAATCTTCTTCATATGCAATTAACTGATACTTAACAAGGGAGACAACACTCAATTGGAAAGGGACAGTCTCTTTAATAAGTGGTGCTGGGAAAGCTGGAAATGCATAAAAATTAAATTGGACATCTTTATTATACTACTCAAAAATTAACTTGCAGTGGGTTAAGGATTATAACATAAGACTTGATGCCATAATTCCTAAAAGAAAACAGGGAAGAAGCTTCTTGACATGAATCTTGGTAATTATTTTTTTTTTGATATGACATCCAAAGCACAAGCAACAAAGAAAAAATTTAACAAATGGGACTATATCAAACTAAAAGTCTTCTGCACAACAAAAGGACCAGTCAACGAAATGAAGGCAACATATGGAATAGAGAAAATATATGCAGCTCATATATTGGACAAGAGGTTAATATCCAAAATATATAAAGAACTCACACATCTTAATGATGACAACAGCAACAGACAACTCAATTAAAGAATGGACAGAGCAACCAAATAGAAATTTTTGCAAAAAGAAATACAAATGGCTAATAGACATATGAGAATATGCTTAACATCACTAACCATCAAGGAAAAGAAAATCAAAACCATGATGAGATATAACCTCATACCTGCTAGAACGGTTATCATCAAGAAGAAAAGAGATAATAAGTGTTGGCAAAGATGAGGAGAAAAGGGAACGCTTTTTTACACTGTTACTGGGAATGTAAATTAGTTCAGCTACTATGGAAAACTGTATGGAGGTTCCTCAAAAATTAAAATTAGAACTGTCATAAGATCTAGCACTCCCACTTTGGGGTATATATATTAAAAGTATGAAAACTGGATATCAAAAAAATATCTGCACTCCTATGATTTTTACAGCATTATTTAGGTTTTATCAAATTTGGAAATATATCAGCCATGATTTCTTTGCACTTTTAATGTCCCCATCTGTCTCTCTTGTCCTTGTCTGTTACATTGTAGAGATTATGGGTTCTATTATTCTTCTCTTATGAATATAATTCCCTTTGTTTTAGATGGTAATTTCCTTGGCTGGGCTTGAATTCAAATTTCGTTTCTCCCATCTCCATTCAGAACTTTTGTCTTCAGCTGAATTGCTTTGAGTCTGTCTTCATGTGTGCAGATGCAGTAGACAGAATTTGTGAATTCCCTCTCTGGCTCTTGGCTTCCCAGGAATATGGTAGGTTTTCCCCCCATGTGTCCTCGTTGCTGCTGTGTAGACTCGTCAAACTGCACTTAGTCCAGGCTGAGTCTCACAGAAGAGGCACTTATGCCAATAGCTGTCCACATCCCCCTTCCATGTGAACACAAATGCCCCATCAGTATCTGTCTGCTGCTGTTTGTTCTCCAGTACCTCAGGTAGTTTTTCCTCTTAGATTTTTATCATCGCTTTCTGCTGCGTGTGTGTGTGTGCATGTGGATATTAGTCTATCATGATGTCTGGCAGCAAATCTCCCTATCTTCATTTTTGAAGGATATTTTCATTGGATATGAAATTATTGATTAAAAAAATTTTCTTTCAGCACTTTAAACGTTTCATTGTCTTCTGGCCTGCATATTTTCTGAGAAATCTGTTGTACTTACTGCCTTTGTTCCCATGTCCTTTCTTCTGACTACTTTTAAGAGTTTCCCCTACATGACTGGCTCTCAGAAATTTGGTTATGCTACACCTTGTGTGATTTGAGTGCATGTGTTCATCTTGGTTGAGGTTTATCAAGGTTCTTGAATCTGTAAAATGGAGTTCTAATCAAATATGGAAAGTCTTCAAATATTGTTTCTTCAATTTTTTTTCCATGTCTTTTCTTTTTATGGGATTCTATTACATATATGTTAGACTTTTTGATATTGTCCCACAGGCCACCGAATCTCCATTTATTTCCTCCTCCCCCTACAACCTCAATATAGTTTTCTCTGTGTGCTTTCTTTTAGATAGTTTTTATTACAAAGTCTTCAAATTCATTAATCTTTTGTTGTGAAATGTCTAACCTATGATTAATCACACCCAGGGAATTTTACACTTCAAACATTTTTCATTGTTATTAATATAAATTCCATTCTTATATCTTCCATTTATCTCATTATGCTCATTTAAGAAATCCTTAAATACATATTGAATATACTTAAAATAGGTATTTTAGAGTATTTGTCTGTTAATCCAATATCTCTCATTAGTAGGTCTGTTTCTATTGGTTGGTTTTCTTCTTGGTTATGTGACACACTCTTTATGCTTCTTGACATATGTCTTCAGTTCAGTTCAGTCGCTCAGTTGTGTCAGACTCTTTGCAACTCCATGAATCACAGCACACCAGGCCTCCCTGTCCATCACCAACTCCTGGAGTTCACTCAGACTCACGTCCATCGAGTTGGTGATGCCATCCAGCCATCTCATTCTCTGTCATCCCCTTTCCCTCCTACCCCCAATCCCTCCCAGCATTAGAGTCTTTTCCAATGAGTCAACTCTTTGCATGAGGTGGCCAAAGTACTGGAGTTTCAGCTTTAGCATCAGTCCTTCCAAAGAAATCCCAGTGCTGATCTCCTTCAGAATGGACTGGTTGGATCTCCTTGCAGTCCAAGGGACTCTCAAGAGTCCCAACACCACACTTCAAAAGCATCAATTCTTCGGTGTTCAGCTTTCTTCACAGTCCAAATCTCGCATCCATACATGACCACTGGAAAAACCATAGCCTTGACTAGATGGACCTTTGTTGGCAAAGTAATGTCTCTGCTTTGTGATATGCTATCTAGGTTGGTTATAACTTTTTTTCCAAGGAGTAAGCATCTTTTAATTTCATGGCTGCGGTCACCATCTGCAATGATTTTGGAGCCCAAAATGATGAAGTCTGACACTGTTTCCCCATCAATTTGCCATGAAGTGATGGGACCAGATGCCATGATCTTCGTTTTCTGAAATGTTGAGCTTTAAGACAACTTTTTCACTCTCCTCTTTCACTTTCATCAAGAGGCTTTTGAATTCTTCTTCACTTTCTACCATAAGGGTGGTGTCATCTGCATATCTGAGGTTATTGATATTTCTCCTGGCAATCTTGATTCCAGCTTGTGCTTCCTCCAGCCCAGCATTTCTCATGATATACTCTGCATAGAAGTTAAATAAACAGGGTGACAATATACAGCCTTGACGTATTCCTTTTCCTATTTGGAACCAGTCTGTTGTTCCATGTCCAGTTCTAACTGTTGCTTCCCGACTTGCATACAGGTTTCTCAAGAGGCAGGTCAGGTGGTCTGGTATTCCCATCTCTTTCTGAATTTTCCACAGTTTATTGTGATCCACACAGTCAAAGGCTTTGGCATAGTCAATCAAGCAGAAATAGATGTTTTTCTGGAACTCTCTTGCTTTTCCCATGATCCAGTGGGTGTTGGCAATTTGATGTCTGGTTCCTCTGCCTTTTCTAAAACCAGCTTGAACATCTAGAAGTTCACGGTTCATGTATTGCTGAAGCCTGGCTTGGAGAATTTTCAGCATTACTTTACTAGCATGCGAGATGAGTGCAATGTAGAGTACTCTGTGGATCAGAGGTTAAAGTGTCTGCCTGCAGTGTGGGAGACCTGCGTTCGATCCCTGGGTCAGGAGGATTCCCTGGAGAAGGAAATGGCAACCCACCCCAGTATTCTTGCCTGGAGAATCCCATGGATGGAGGAGCCTGGTGAGCTACAGTCCATGGGGTCACAAAGAGTTGGACATGACTGAGTGACTTCACTTTCACTTTTGAGCATTTTTTGGCATTGCCTTTCTTTGACATATGTGTGGTGAAGAATTAAATTTATCCGAAGAGTGACCGAGTCTTTATGCCAGCCATTTGTGGATAACCTCTAAACCCTTGGGATGAAGAATTTGATTGGTCTTTCCCTGTTTTGGAACATGGCCTCTAAATCCTTGGAGTTTCCTGAGCAATAGGAGTATGTTGCTATTAATGGAGGACCTAATAGTTTGTACTAAGTAGATGACTCAGAATGAGGGCTGGCCATGCCAGAATGACCAACAGTGTGTTAGAGGGTTAGCATTTTGAGCCACATAATATCAGCCTGACCTCTGAGAAGTGAGGTGGGCTGGAAATTGAGTTCAGTCACCTGGCCAATGATTCAACTGATTGCGAATGAAACCTTAATGAAAAATATGGACACCAAAGCTTGGATGAGCTTTCCTGGTAGGCAAGACACTGCATATTGTTACACACTGGTGTACTGAGAAGGCAGTAGATCCTGACTCCATGGGGAGAGGATAAGAAAACTTCATGTTGAGACCCCTCCCCCTGACATAATCTCTTCTTTTGACTGGTTCTGATTTATGTCTTCTTGCTATAGTAAATCTGTAATCATCAGTATAGTGCTTTCCTGAGTTCTGTGAGTTGCTCTAGTGAATTATTGAACCTGAAGGATTAGTGGGAACCCCCACATTGTGATGAGTTGTTCAGAAGTATTGTGATCTGAAAACCCCTGAACTTACTTGTGTCTGAAGTGAAGGCAGTCTTATGGAGTACTGTGTCCTAAACCTATGAAGTTTGGCTCAACTTGAGTAGTTGGAGTTGGAAGTCAACACAACATGTCTAGCAACTTGGGGGATGCTGAATATTGTGAAGTCTACATTGTCACTTGTCTGTTTTAACTATCTTCTTTTAAAGAGGGTTGCTGCTGCTGTGTCGCTTCAGTTGTGTCTGACTCTGTGTGACCCTATAGACGGTAGCCCACCAGGCTTCCCCGTCCCTGGGATTCTCCAGGCAAGAATACTGGAGTGGGTTGCCATTGCCACTTTTCCAATGCATGAAAGTGAAAAGTGAAAGGGAAGTCGCTCAGTTGTGTCTGACTTTTAGCGACCCAATGGACTGCAGCCCACCGGGCCCCTCCATCTATGGGATTTTCCAGGCAAGAGTATTGGAGTTGGGGTGCCATTGCCTTCTCCTTAAAGAGCGTTGGAACTTGTTAAATTACTTGTTACTCATCTTGATCTTTGGGGGGAATTGATTTAATATTTTGTTAGGAATGTGGTCTTCACTTAAAAAATAAATTAATTGTATCACTAAAGCATGACCTTCTGGGATCACTGCTGAATTTTCCAGGCAATTTCTCTTTCTTTCTCTGACACACACACCGGCCATACCCCAATTGCCTCTTACATCAAGCTCTCATACTCTGGACCATTATTCCCCTGTCCTAATCACCCCAGTGCCAGGTACCAGACAAACAGAATTAGCTCCTACAACCAAGAGCACATGGAAAATATTCAAACTAGCCAATCCTAAACCTGCTTACCTAACCCTGTCCTGTCCTTCCTGAAGAAACCACAATAAAAGATCTTGTCCACATTTTCCTCTCATTCCCTCTGCCTCCTGACTGATCCTGATTCTTCCCTGCATGGTGTTGTGTGGCTTGCTGTGTCTCCCATTTCTAGGGACTGGTGAGTATAAACTTCCTTCCTGATGGTCATTTCCGTGTCTGCCAGATTAAAACAAATCTTCAGTACCACTAAAACACACAGAAAGTAAATGCTGTATGATTATATTTATGTAAGTTTCAAAAGCTGGCATAAATAACTATGGTGTTACAAGTCAGAGGGGTAGTTATCCTGAGAGGGGACGTGAGGAGGCCTGACAGAGCTTCTGTTATGCCAGTGATCAATTTCCTGATTTAGGTGCTGGTTGCAAGAATGTATTCAGGTTGTGCACATCAATCAAGTAGTCTGTTTCGAATCTGGGCACTTTATGCATGTAATAGGAACAGTTGCATTATTGGTTCCACTCTGCCTCTCCCCATATCCCTGTCCTTTGCAGTGTAACTGTAATACTCTCCTACTCTTACCTTGGAATCCATCATGTGACTTGATCTGGACAATAGAACAAATAGAAAGTAAGAGTGTACTAGCTTTTGGCCTGAGCCTCAAGAGGTCTTGTGTGTTTCTTGTCCTTTTATGCTTCTGTTATTGACATTGTATTGATGTGATGGGGCTAGCTCACTTATGCTAGGATGAGAGCCATGTGGAACAGAGCTGTCTCAGCTAAGGTTCTCCATCCAAACCCAGCCCAGAGCAGGCCTCTCTCAGTTGCAACACAGATGTATGAGTGAGCATAGCTAAGATCAGCCTAGCTTAGCCTAGAACACCTGATCTACATCTGACTCCCAGATGCGTGATCTGAAGATAACTGACTTCTACAACAGTTTGTTATGCAGCAAAAGCTGACTGACACAGTAGTGAAAAAAGATGATGAGAACCAAAACTGGGCAAAGCTGTAAGAATTGAGACAGGAGAAATTTCATTTAAAAAAATATTCCATCAAATTAAGCTTGAAATGTCACATTACCTATTATCCTGATATGGTATGGTACCAAGAAATCTAGTTTCCCAGTCTGCAAGCCAGCCTCCAGGGAGGCTCTGGCTGTACTGAACAGACAGGAGGAAACTGGGAACACACAGGGAGGATCTAGGTGTGGATGGAGGAGAGCAGAGGGAAGATAAATGAGTTTATTTTTGGGTAGGGTGGAATTTGAGGTCTCTGAAGGAAATCCAAGTGGAGTTGTCCAGCAAGGAGGAAATGCAGATGAGAAGCTCCAGTCTTTGCCGGAGATCTAGATTTGAGTGTTCTCAACTAGAAGGTAATAAATGAGGAATCTGGAACTGGATCTAGAAAGCCAGTGCAGACACAACTCTAGGTAGCTGTGAGAGCTGACGTCTGGTCACTCCATGGACAGGTCCTACATGGTGATCAACTGAAACTGCAACATATTTACAATTTAATTTTTAACCTAACAGGAAAGTGATAAATATCTCTTCAGCAAGCAGAGGGCTCCCTGTCACATTAAAGCATTACCATACACCAGGAATCAGGAAATAGCCTCAAACTGAACAGCTGAAACACTGTGTGCTTTTCATTGGAATACCTGGTAGGAAATGGCAGGAGTGGATGGAGAAATATGAATGGGGCTCCTGAGAGGCAGTTAGTGGGAGCAAAGGGAGGAGGAGGAAGAAAACACCTAAGAAAGCGGGTGGAGGGAAAGGGAAAGATTGGGGGGGAGCCTAAGTAAGGACAAGAGGAGAAAATTAATAGGGATGAAGCAATCAAGGCAGGTGGGACAAGAAGATAAACAGTAGGTGGGAAGAGGAGGCCACCCTGGGTGGAGGAAACTGGGTTAAAGAAAGAAGAGGGAAAAAGGGGCACAAAGCATATGAAGAATGCAGTCAAGGAAGCCTGGGTCTGGAATCAGAGATGGGAAAAAGATATACATATCTTTTCAGTGGCATGCTGATTTAGTTTCCCGACCGGGGATCAAACCCCTGCCTCCTGCAATGCAAGTGCACGGTCCTAACCATGAACCACGAGGAAATTCTCAGAGAAGGGAAGAAGAAGCAGATAGTGAAGGAAAGGGTGAAGGATGAGAGAAGGGCAGCAAACAGAAGGGAGAGGGAGAAAGAAATGCGTCTTAGGAGTTCAGAGCGCAGTTGCCCTTCGAATGGCAACTCAATTCATCCGTATTAGATGAGAGACTAGCCTCTTTAATGCAGAAAGACCGCAGAGGCAGTATTGATGGGGAGAGGCTGGTAACTATCTGGGGGCAAGGCTGTGCGGAGGGGTCACTAACCAAGGAACGCGGCTCCGAGACACAGAAAGCCTGGAGGATGCTGAGCCCAGGGTCGAAGGAAGGATGCAGGGCTGAATGGAAGCAGGAAAGCGAAGGAGCACACGGAACCGGAGGGGTTGGGGAAACCCTAGTGCTGATGGTCAGTGGGTGGGGGTTGCGTGGCGACCACACAGTGTGTGTTACGGCCGCGGAATCACCCTGGCTAAGTCGTACCTGTGCTTTTCTTTTATTTCCTAGTCTCAGAAGTTGCAACTTCAGAGGCTGATGGGTGAAGAACTAATCTTCAAAGGGCACTTAGAAGCTGAGAAGGGTGGCAGGTGATGAGAGGGCGCGCGCGCGGGCGAAGGCGCTAAAATGGGCTAATAGAAGGGCCCAGGACACGACGTTGGCTCCACGAAAGCCTTCGTCCATTCTCCGCCTGGCTGCTTCCCAAAGTACCAGCCTTGCGAAAGGGGCATCGCTGCGAGCCTAGCCAGGGCTGACCGCACCGGGATGGGAGGTAGGAGGCAGGGGCGGGGGCCAAGGCCGAAGGGGCGGACGCGGGGTGGCGTCTAGTTCTCCATAAAGGGACCGTGGGGGCCTCACTCTTCTGCGCTGCTAGCGGCCACCGGCAGGGATCACCGAGCAATGTCTGTTCGCTGCCAGCAGAGTCCGGTGCTGGCAGGCAGTGCCACTTTGGCCGCCCTGGGGGCACTGGTCCTGTACCTCGCGCAGCCCTCCGGCTACGGGAAGTACTCGGAGAACCTGATGCCGATGGCTATCCGTCTGCCCGCCCGCGCCGCCTGGTTCCTGCAGGAGCTGCCCTCCTTCGTAGTGCCCGCGGGGATACTCGCCGGGCAGCCCAGCTCTCTTTTGGGTCCGCCTGAGACTGTGCTTCTGGGCCTCTTCTGCGCACATTACTTCCACAGGTAGCATTTTCCTTTGAGGCGCGGAGTGGAGCGCACCGCCAGGCTCTCGGCGTCCAGGAGCGCAGGGCGCAGGGCGCGGGGCGCCTGGAGGATCGCAGAGGGGAGGTGCGGGCGGCTGTAAGGAGCGTGGAGTGCGGGGCCAGGGGAGCATCTGACAGCGCCGGGGCTGCGGGCGGGACGCGGGCTAGTGGAGAAGCGATCGCGGGCAGACGCCGCCTCCGCTCTCCACCGCTCCGAGTGCTTCTCAGGTCTGCTTCGAATCCTTTGCCTGCTCTGGGGGAAGAGCGGGGCAGGAGGCGACCTGGAAAGCTCAAGCTGGGCAGAGCTGTTGGCCCAGCGGTAACCTCTCTGATTCCGCGCGATCCCGTGTTACCTGTGGCGTCTTGCCCATCTCCCTCTTCTCATCCCTTCTTCACCTTTCCTTTATAGGGTGCGGGTGGGCTGGTTTTAAGGTCTTGGGAAATGCCCAAGTATTGGCATTTCCCGAAAGAAATGTTGCTCAGAGGCTCTGGATCACTTATCTCGGCAGGGAGATGGGCAGAGCCAGACTTAAATGGTGGGAAAGAGAATGCAACGGGAATCCCCGAGCCTGAAGAAGAGTCTCACTTCTCCCGGCCCACGGAAAAGGGACCGCGCTCACCACCAACTTGCTTCATGTTCCCCTGGTACATAAGTGTTAATGAGTTGAAGTTACCTTAAAGCCCAAATGTTCTTCTGAAAGAAAAAACAAATCCCAAGTTCAGGAGAAATTTACCTTCTGGTCTGAGACGGAAAGAAGGAAATAAACCAAGGGATTTCAGGATTTGGAGAATGACTGCTCAAAAGAGACTCATGGGGGAAGGAACAAGCCCTTGATTTAGTTGCCCACAATGCCTAGTCATTTGCCCCCTGCAGTCCCATGTAGCCCCGTTGTAACCTTGTGAGATATACTGTGCCCATTTTATAGACAAAGAAACTGAGGCTGTTTAAGCTTAAGTGGCTGAATGAACATGATACAGCTAGTGCTCAGACAAATTAAAATCTAAGCCTGCGAAACTCCGTGGCTCAAGACCTTCCCACCAGGTTAAAGGGGTAGATACTCCGCAAGGAGAAAACAGAATTCATAGACAGAGAAAAGTTGCCAAACCAAACCAAGAACTGGAACAGAAGCACAGCCTTTTTTGAATAGAGAATTTATGGGAACAAAAAATCAAGGAAATCTAGGTTAGCCATTAGGGTAAACAATTTGTCTCAAAGCTGAAAGGCATCATGAGGGAAAAGTGATGCCTCATTTTGGGAAAAGGAAGTGTAGAAGAACAAGTTTTAAACTGTCTTTCTTAAAACCTCTTCTTATCCTCTGGATCTTTTTTATTGGTTAAGATTTAATATTTATGCAATTTTAACTGAATTCTCAATCTTTTAATAATTATTGCCAAGCAACAATTTTATAAATGGTTGTCCTTTTTGGATTTTATTTTATCCAGATTTAAGTGGTTTAATTTGCATAGAAAGAAAGACATTAGATGCAGAAGGTTAGAGACCAGCTTTTGATTTTGCTTGTTTTCTGAAAGCATGTTTAACAGAAAAAAATGTGATTTTTATCAGAAAGTTACATTTAGCACCATAAATAATATTGTTATGAATTCATTTCATCTTGCAGTAAAGATTAGTGTTTTCTGACAATCCTTTTAACAAAGAATTTTAGACTTGTTTTTAAAGCCAAAAAGTACTTTTCCTTAATAAATTATGACAAGTACATTAAAAGAACCAAGGAAGTAATTACTCATAAGATTAATATCGACATACTGTTCATCTTATTCAGGGGAAATTTAAAATGTAAGTAAAGGATTTGGGGACTAAGTCTGCCTGCAGGAAAATTCCCACTGAAAACAACTCTGGGTGAATGAGTTGTCCCTAAGGAATGAAGATGTGATGTTTTGTACATCATTCCCCTTGTGTGAACTCTTTGTTTGAGTCCACTGGACTATTGAATCTGTTATCATTTTGAGCGTTTACAAAGGGTTTCTCCAAGCACTATTTGAGTTATCTATAATCCTCATACCAGCCCATTAAGGAAGTTCTATTATCACCTCCATTTTGCAGGTGGGAAACTGGGGCCAAAAAATGACTAAATAACTTGCCCAAGGTCACACAGTAACCAGGGAGCTAGGATTTAGGTCCATAGAGTTTGAATCTAGATCTCAGGCTCTTAGCTACCACGATAAACTGTTTTATATTTGTTCTAGCTGTCTTGTTCTTGCCCTTTAAAAAACTATATTTAGGTTTAAAGTTATTTTTTAAGTTATAAATCTGTCTCTTATACACATCTAATGACCAACAGTGTGTTAGAGGGTTAGCATTTTGAGCCACATAATATCAGCCTGACCTCTGAGAAGTGAGGTGGGCTGGAAATTGAGTTCAGTCACCTGGCCAATGATTCAACTGATTGCGAATGAAACCTTAATGAAAAATATGGATAAAGTAGAAAAATTTCAATAATTTCAACACCTGAGTACATTAATTGTTAATGTTTTAGGACATTTCCATCAAGGCTTTAATTTTTCTTGGTAGATTTTTATACATGCTTGCTATATTGAATGTATATAGATTTTAGTTCTACCTGAGTACTGTCCATAATAAAAATTTCCCACATTATCACAGAATCTTTGTAAATATCATCTTAGTGGTTGCTTGTTATTTCACTTATCCTAAAAACAATAATTTATCTATCCATTAATTTATAGTTTTTGAAATAATTTAAATAATTTTTATATAAATGTTTTATTAAATGGGACAATTTGTCATTTTGTTTAGGCTAGGTTAAATAAGGCTATGATGTACATTTTTGCATTTAATATTTTTTCAGAAGTCAGGATCATTCTCTTAGCCAGGATTCCCAGAAGTGGTTCAAAGATATGAGCATTTTGGCTTTAAGTTTTAAAGTCATTTGGGTTGATAATGAGGGCACATTAAAAAAAAAGCTCCAGACTGTCTTGGTTTTATCCTGTCCTGTGCATAGCTATGACATAGAGAATATGATGGAGGAAAAAGTGTTCACAAGAAGGCTGTATTATCTGTGGCTTAGACTCTTCTGCAAAATGTCCTTTGGGGGCTATTCAAAAAGCAATATGTCCCGTAGGATAGAAGGTGAAACTCTTTGTACCTTTCTCCATACAAGGATGATATACTAGAATGTGAATTTCACAGGGGCGTAGGTGTTTGTCTCATTTGTTCATGGCTGTGTCTTGGTGTAGAAAGTGCTGGTACGTAGCTGGTAGTCACTAAAATTTGTTGATGCATGAATGAACTCTTCTTCTGACATCAGTAAAGGCAGTCAGAAATGTGGGAGAGCTAGCAGTTACTTAGGAATCATTGCTGAGATTGCATGGCTAGGTCAACTCAGATCATTCTCTTCCCTTCAGAATCTATTGTTGTAGATATTTGGATGGTTTAGCTACATGAAAATGACTGCTGTGTAAGCATGTTGCCTAATCCCACTTCTAAAGTTGTTTAAAGTCAGAATTTTCTCACCTCTTGTTGACCTTGATTATAGCCTGAAACGATACTTTACTCCTACTCCCTGATTGATCATTTTCTCAACTTGCCATGGTGTTTCATGCAATAGTCATCACACCACCTAAGCCTGGGGGAAGCTGAAGTTTTTTCAAGACTTGGGTGTGACCTTGGTGTTTAGATGAAAAAGAAAAATCTCTTTTCAAAAAAAGGTGACTATTTTGTAAAAAGTTGATGGCAATTTGACCTTCCATGAGGCATGTCCAGAAGCAGAAGGTAATGCACACGTTAGAATCTATTTGAATTTGGAGAGAACTTTTCTGTAGTTTAGATGCTGAAACTAATGATGTTTTCTATTCAGCCAAGTACAGTGATGGCTTCAGTAAGAGGTCTTTTTGCTTGATTGCTCAGTTCATCCTCCAGAGCATGAATCCTCCATCCTTCAAGATCAGATCATCACTTCCTCCAAGAAGCCTTCTCTGAGCCCTTTCTCCTTTTGTAAGTCAAGATGTGGTACCATTCTTTGGGCTTTCATAGCAGCCAGGGTGGCCTTCCATGAGGCACTTCACACACTTGATCATACTTCTCTGTTTTAAAGAAATGTCACATCTGTCCAGGCTCCTCATTTTATAAAAGCAGAGGACCACAGAGCTTAGTCAATTAGGGGCAAAGAAGGGACTGGAACTTGAGTCTCCGGTGCCCTGTCAGTGCTTCTCCAATCTCATGACCTGGACATGTCTCAAATATTCAGAAGTAATCAAACCTTGTGAAGGAAATTAGTTATTGGCTGAAAATCAGGACGATGATTAATGTGGACATTGGAAACTATCTTAACAAATCTCTCCTCTTACACACTGAGAAGAAAGGCCCACGCAGAATAAACTGAATTCTTGTGGTCACTTAATCATGTGTTAAGGACATTCATGAGGCATAATTTGGATCAATTAAGATTTACTGAGAGATTCTTTAAAATGGGGGTCAGCAAGCTTTTTCTGTAGAAAAGCTAGATAGTAGGTATTTTAGACTTTGCAGTCATAAAAATCTCTGCTACAGGAGGTACTCAGCTCTGCTATTGTCACATGAAAACACAGACAGTATGTAGAGAAGTGAATGTGGTAAAACTTCATTTACAAAAACAGGTAGTGGGCTGTATTTGGCCTGTGGGTCATATTTTGCCAGTCTTCCCTTAAGAAAATCATGAGTAGCATAGCTTTACATTCAGTTCTCTGTTAAATTCTATCATAAAATTGTGTTAAATCCTATATAAAAGCAGGGGACATAGTCTAGGAAAATTCTGCTACCTTTTAATAGGAATTTGATAGTAAATCTCATTTTCTGAGGATTCCTGGGTTCCGAGTCCTTTATTTGAACCTTTGTGGGAAATAGTAGGAGCCTTGGAGTTTACGTTCTAAATGGAGTGACATCATAAGCACATCTGAAACATATACAGCTATGTTTGCCAGAGATGTAACAAGTTTTAAAGATCTTGACCACTTTTACCACATTGAAGAAGGGACCAACTTCTTACTTGTTTTAAGTCTAATTTAATGTCACTTAAAAGAACAATCATGATAAGGAAACAGCGATCCTTTTTGGTGAAGTGATGTGTATGAAGTTACATGGTGAGGAAGGGGCAGAGTAGGGCTTGAACTTGGGTCTCCCAATTCTTTATTAGAGTTCCACTAGCTCAGAACTGTGCTGGGCCCTAGGGGGAACACACAAAGGAAGTACAATAGCTGGTCCTTGCCCTCCAGTAGGAAGGCAGGAAAATGCATCATAGCGTGTCTGACACTCCATCTGGTGTGAAAGCTTGGTGGTGGCAATGTCAATGTGAGGTCCAGGATGGGTGGGCAAATGCAGACTGAGGGACACCTGGGTCATGGTCACACTGCTGAACGTGCTGAGGTCTCTGATGCCTGTCTAAGTGTGCAGGTGGGTGGGCGGGTTTTGAGGAAGCCCAATAAATAATGACACCCCTCTTCCCCACCCAGGTTCATAATCAACTAAGAGACCCAGGAATTAGGCAACTAGAGACAAATTACCACTCTTATTAGTGGTAAAGCTGATTTGGGGCAACATGGTTTCCCTTTTGGATCTTAACACTGCCCCTCAGAAATACTCACCAACAACGATGGCTGAATACCACAGGCCTTACGCAGTAGTGTCTGTTCTGGAAAGACAGCAGAATTTAGAGGTCCTGCTTTCAAACTTATCATTCATTCCTCCTTTCCTGAGGGGAAATACGTGAGGGGGCGTGGGAAGGCCAGGAGCGATACTCAACTGAAGGGCCCTCAGTAAGCACGAGGGGGAACATGAATGTTTTCTGTTACCAGGTAGACCATGAAAATTGTCTACCTATTGATTTTTGCCAGAATCTGGCAAGTTGGTTCTGGAACCTGGGGCACTTCTCATTTTGCTTTTTGACTCCTTGCCACATATGGCAATGGGGATATCAAAGGCTGGATTCAAGATGTTTAAAAAGTTGCTGTGCTAACCCAACAGCCTTTGAGGAGACTCAGCTTAGCCTAAGAGCTCTAAATTTTAAAACCCTCTGAACTGGGGCCAGCAGTGCAATTTGCCTTCCATTTGGTTATGGAAGGGGGATAAAGGAAGGAGAAACCAACATTTACTGGGCTCCGGGTGTTCCTGGAATTATGTTATGTGTTTTATATCAGTTATCTCATTTTGTCCTTGAGACAATTGCTGTTATTAATGTGGTTTCACAAATAATTGCGCTCTGCCTGATGGTGGTGACTGGTGGGAGTGAAGGGGAGTGATGAGCAAGCACTTAGCTGGTCCTCAAAGGATGTTCTATCCCCAGGTTTGTGAGTGAGAATGAGACGCTCAGTCAGGGAAAGGGGGCTGTTTGGTAACCTAGGGCTTAAAATTGCCCTATGCGCCATGTGTGCTCCATCTTACAATACTTCTCCTCTTTTTAATATCAAATCTCTCTTTTATCATGCCATAATATCTGATCCTACTATCCAAGCCTTAAATCAGTTCTGGACCATTTTCAAGATTGTCCCCTTATACTTACTTCATGTTGTCAAGGCTGATCCTAAAAGTTACTGTGAAGAAAGTAAGGCCATTTGCTTTTGACAGTTTTCCTTTTTGACAGTGAAAAATTCCAAATCCTTTTCTGTGTGCATTTTTTGTTTCTCTCTCCTGCCTCTATCTGTCCTCTTTCAACAGCAGTGGTCTCGCTTCAGTCTCCCAGTGAATATTCTTTACTTACTAAAAGTTCCCTATCTGATAAACAAATCTAAATACTAGTGTGTTGGGTCCTTTGTTTTCTTGTTATTGAATTTTGAAAATTCTTATATATTCTAGATACAATTTCTTTACGAAATATGTGCTTTGAAATTAGTTTCTCCTGGTCTGCATGACTTTTCTCTTCTCATTCTCTTAACTGTATCTTTTGAAAAACAGAGGTATTTAATTTTGATGAAATCCAGTTTTTCTATTTCTTTTCATGCAATTAGATCTATGTGACCTTAGACTAGATAAAGGTTTCTTAGATCTAATTGCATGAAAAGAAATAGAAAAACTGGATTTCATCAAAATTAAATACCTCTGTTTTTCAAAAGATACAGTTAAGAGAATGAGAAGAGAAAAGTCATGCAGACCAGGAGAAACTAATTTCAAAGCACATATTTCGTAAAGAAATTGTATCTAGAATATATAAGAATTTTCAAAATTCAATAACAAGAAAACAAAGGACCCAACACACTAGTATTTAGATTTGTTTATCAGATAGGGAACTTTTAGTAAGTAAAGAATATTCACTGGGAGACTGAAGCGAGACCACTGCTGTTGAAAGAGGACAGATAGAGGCAGGAGAGAGAAACAAAAAATGCACACAGAAAAGGATTTGGAATTTTTTATTTATTGCTTCAGGTTCTACATTTTTGTCTATGACCTATTTTGAGTTAATTTTTATATAGGGTTAGAAATATGAATCAAAGTTCTTTCTTTTGCATATGGATAGACCATTGTTCCAGTACCAATTGTTAAAAATACTTTTCTTTCTCTAATGAAATTGCTTCTGCACCTCATGATATGAACAAATACTTTGCTAAAGAAAACATATGAATGGCAAATAAAAACAGGGGAAGACGCTCAGCATCATTAGTCATTCAGTTCTGTTCAGTTCAGTTCAGTCACTCAGTCGTGTCTGATTCTTTGCAACCCCATGGACTGCAGCACACCAGGCCTCCCTGTCTATCACTAGCTCCCTGAGTTTACTCAAACTCATGTCCTTTGAGTTGGTGATGCCATCCACCCATCTTGTCCTCTGTCGTCCCCTTTTCCTTCTGCCTTCAATCTTTCCCAGCATCAGGGTCTTTTCCAGTGATTCACTTCTTTGCATCAAGTGGCCAAAATATTGGAGTTTCAGCTTCAGCATCAGTCCTTCCAATGAATATTCAGGACTGATTTTCTTTAGGATGGACTGGTGGGATCTCCTTGCAGTCCAAGGGACTCTCAAGAGTCTTCTCTGACACCACAGTTCAAAAGCATCAATTCTTCAGTGCTCAGCTTTCTTTATAGTCCAACTCTCACATACATACACATACACACACAACCTCACATCTCACATCACATAATATGTTGTCACATGACATTAGTCATTAGGGAAATGCTATTCAGACTACAATGGGATACCAGTATGTTTCCATTAGAATGGCTACATTGAATTCCAACTCTCACATACATACACATACACACACAACCTCACATCTCACATCACATAATATGTTGTCACATGACATTAGTCATTAGGGAAATGCTATTCAGACTACAATGGGATACCAGTATGTTTCCATTAGAATGGCTACATTGAAAAGACTGAATGTACCAAGTGCTACTGAGGATGTGGAACACTTATACATTGTTGATAAGTATGTGAAATGGCAATCTCTTTGGAAAACATTTTGAAGTCTCTTAAACAGTTAAATATAAACATACCATGTGACCTGCCCATTCCATTGCTAGCTCTTTTCCCAAGCAACATAAAAGCATATGTTGACACAAAGACTTGTATACAAATGTTTCTAGCAGCTTTATTTGTAGTAGCCAAAAACTGGAAACCACCCAAATGTCCATCAAAAAGTAAATGAGTAAATAAACTGGTATAGCCAAATAATCGAACAGTACTCCATCATAAAAATGAATGAACTACTGATGTGAGCTACAAGGATGAAGCTCAGAATAATTATTCTGGGTAAAGAAGCCAAGCAAAAAGAGAGTGCATGCTTTATGACTCCATTTGTATACAATTCTGTGAAATGCAAACTCATCTTTGGAACATGAAGTACATCAGTGACTTCCTGGGGACAAAGGGAGAGACAGAAGGATGAAATTATGAGGAGGATGAATATAATTTTGATGGAGATGGATATGTTCATTATTTTGATGTCATGACTGTTTTAAAATTTATCAAACTGCCTTCTTTAAATATGTGCAGTTGATTGTTAATTATATCTCAATGAAGATTTAAAAAACTATAAGTAGACCTATGAAAAAGCTGTGTGTATATGTGGCTTTGTATCACTGACAATTATTTAGACTTTCTGTGAGGTGATGTTTAACAGTAGCTGAATAGCTGTTCACTTTCTTTCACCAGAAATTTCACTTGGGGAGGATACTCAAGGGAAATAGTCCAAAAGAAAGAAACAATTTCATAAAATTATGGTGTTATGGTTCACAACTGTAGAATACTGGAAGTTACTTAAATGCTCTACTATTAAGGGCTGATTGTAACTAATATGATTGAATATTATGTATACTTTAAAAATATTAGCTTCTTGGATCTGTGCCTGTGATGAAAGT